>JAXCGZ010012390.1:0-28421 GCA_037179515.1 Halocaridina rubra | reverse complement strand
GTAAAAATAATGGCTTAATTACAAATTCGTAATAATAATGAAATTAATAATAATCTCCACAATCCTCATCAAAGGAAAATTATTGTTAAAATAATAATAATAAGATCTAAGGAGAATTTTTGGAATAGACATCATGAGAGTAATGCAGAGGTATATTAAAACCCAGCAGAGAGCTGGATATTCATTACACATCTTTTATAATCCCTTCACATCTGACAGGCCATTACACTCTCCATCTGTTTCTCTTTACAGCCTGATAAAGGCTGTTTTATTTGATCATTTTTTGGTCCATCCTGTTGTCACAATTTTTTTTTTTTTTTTTTTTTTTGGGGGGGCGTTATTCGCGAATTCCGAATTTTTTACTATTATTTTTGGGGGGCGTTATTGCAATTTCGCATATAAAAATCGCGTGTAAAAGGAACAAGGTGTATATATATATATATATATATATATATATATATATATATATATATATATATATATATATATATATATATATATATATGTGATTACCTAATTGTGTTTACGGGAAAGAGCCCAAAGCTCGTATCTTCCCGTCTCCTGATCGGTTATATGTGTGTGTGTGTGTGTGAATCATTTTTACACCCAACTGGGACTTGAACCTAGAACACATAATTACTGTGCCACGTCACTACCAACTACACCACAGAAGGTCTAGAAGGGAAACAAACCTAACAGCTTTATCTGCTATACTAGGATTGAATGCATTCTATCTGAATGCCACTCTGTTCATATTGCAGTTTCCCACAGCCTCACTCATGGCATAATTTTCGTATTTAATTCTACTCCCAATCTCATTCGGGACCTCATGTGGTGTAGTTGGTAGCATCTTGACACAGTAATTATGTGTCCTAGGTTCAAGTCCCTTTTGAGGTAAAATGACTCATGTTTTCACTTATGGTAATGTGCTTATTTCATTATTGTTGGTCCCAAATGAGATTGGGAGTTGAATTGAATGCGAAAATGAAGCCACGAGTGAGGTTGGGGGAAACTAATTTGAACAAAGTGGCATTCAGATAGAATGCATTCATTCCTAGTATAGCAGATAAAGCTGTAAGGATTGTTTCCCTTTTAGACCCTCTTTGGTTTAGTTGGTAGTGCCTTAGCACTGTAATTATGTGTCCTAGGTTCAAATCCTGCTTGGGGTCAAAATGATTCATGTTTTCACACACACACACTGGAGTCGGGGGAGATTCCAAGATGCTGGAAACAAGCAAATGTGATACCTATCTTCAAAAAGGGAAGGAGGGATACGGCTCTGAACTATAGACCAGTTTCCTTGACCAGCATAGTTTGCAAAGTTATGGAGAAACTACTAAGGAAACATATCTCTCTTCACTTGGAATCCTTCAACTTTTTGTCAGTGAGGCAACATGGCTTCAGAGAAGGTAGATCAGCAGTAACAAACTTATTAGAATTTTATGATGAGGTAAGCCAAATCTTACAGGAAAGAGAGGGCTGGGCAGATTGCATATTCCTAGACTTCCAGAAAGCGTTTGACACTGTTCCACATGGGAGACTTATTAGGAAGCTGCAATCAATGGCTAGAATAGGTGGAAATGTTTTGGAATGGATAAAAACTTACTTAGAAGGAAGGGAACAGAGGGTTAGAGTAAGACACTCAGTGTCTGAATGGAGAAGAGTTAGTAGTGGAGTTCCACAGGGTTCAATTTTAGGGCCACTTTTGTTCCTTGTATATGTAAATGACCTACCAGAGTCTGTAAATTCATTCATGAATATGTTTGCAGATGATGAAAAGATTGTGAAGAAAGTAAAAAACGAGAACAATGGTAGAGAACTTCAGGAGGATCTAAATAATCTGCATGAGTGGTCAGAAAAGTGGCTAATGAAATTCAATACTTCAAAATGTAAGGTAATGAGAATGGGTACAAGTGCAAGAAGGCCCAAGCTTGACTACTCGGTGGCTGGAGTACAACTTCAAGAGACAGAAAATTAGAGAGATCTAGGAGTAAACATACTGGCAGATTTGTCTCCAGAAATACATGTAAATGGCATAGTAAGGGCAGCATATGCATTCTTATCAAATGTAAGGGTAGCCTTCAGGCACATGGACAAGGAAATGTTCAGAAATATTTATGTAACCTATGTGAGGCCAAAACTCGAATATGCAGCCCCCTTTTGGAATCCGCACTTGAAAAGGCACATAGCTAAGCTTGAAAAAGTTCAAAGACATGCCACGAAACTGGTGCCAGAAATACGCAATCTCAGTTATGATGAGAGGCTGAGGGAATTAGACTTACCATCACTGGAAGCTAGAAGAGTGAGGGGGGATATGGTGACAGTGTTTAAATTCCTTCATGGTTATGATAGAGTGGATAGGGATCGATATTTTGATATGGCTGGCTCTAGAACTAGAGGTCATAGTTTGAAGCTTGGTAAGAAAACTTCTTTGCAGGATGTAAGGAAATACTTTTTCAGTGTAAGAGTAGTTGATAATTGGAATTGGCTAAGCGAGGAGGTAGTTAATGCTATCTCAATCCATACTTTTAAGGACAGGTATGATAAGTATGACTAAGTATAAAATGGAACCGATCAGGAGACGGGAAGATACGAGCTTTGGCCTCTTTCCCGTAAACACAATTAGGTAATCACACACACACACACACACACACACACACACACATATATATATATATATATATATATATATATATATATATATATATATATATATATATATATATATATATATATATACAATTTTATTTCCAAACTTATTTTCAGGATTTTGTCTGCCTCATCGCTCTTCATTATATATCTACACTGCTGCAAAAGAACTTTCTGCATTTTACGTTACCTACTAAACAATGCCTTTGAAATCACTTACAAAAAGATCTACACTGAAGTGAAGCTCAAATTGAACTTTAGGCTCAATGATTCATTACGTTCAGTAATATTTAGGATTTGCATTTAGGGAAATATAAAGTTTTCTAATTACTACGAAACAGAATTTATATTTCAGTAACAATTTAGGTTTAAGAGATGTATTAATTAAGTATGGTCTTTACATATGCATGCTCATCTAGTCCTCATAAGAGATGTAACGATTGTAGTTTGTGTGTTAATGTAATTATTATAATGCAAAACTCTTGTATAGAGATTCTGATTAGTATAAAACGGAGCTCATTCTTCAGATAAAAATTGGTTTCAAAAGTAGCATGCATATGTGGAATCTATATGGTGAAGCTTATATTCAGCTTAGGAGTTGGATGTATTGATTTACCTCCCAATACTTTTGATGTTTGCATATTGCCTTATTTTGCTATCATATGGGCATAAACCAGCTGCAGATGCCGGGTCTCAAGTATGAAAATCCTTGCCCACTCACCTTGTGTATAGCCCAAACAGAGTGATGGGGGTAACTGTGGTACTCCTTTATCCCCAAAGAGCTAAAATGAGTGATTGGACTATGTTTGGCTTCTGGTGAATGTGTGTGCATTTATTTGGTCACCCTTGTGCAATAGGATTGCTGCCAATGCATGTGTGTAGAACATTGTTTTTCAATAGTATATCAAATCAATACCCTGTGCTATTATTCCTTTTGGAGTGAATAGGTATTTGATGTATCTTCATAGCCATAGTGTTGAGGGCAAAAATACTGGCTGTACAAGAACTTTGCTTGCCTAATTTGTTATTATCACTTACAATCACTTTATGATTGTTCAAGACATTTTTGTAAGTTATAATCAAAGTTGTGGAGTACAAAATGTTAAAATCTAATTTGTTTCCATTTCAGTCAGAATTTATAGGACATAGTATTTATAGTTTACATAATAGTTATGTCTTAATTTATTGTATATTCAACGTTATTTCTTGTAGAGAATTCCCATTTAGAGTAACTCATAGCTAATGAATTTTTATATAATTTATATAGATATTATGTTTTTCTTGCACAGCAAGAAACATTATTGTGTATTTATATTATCCATAGTGCTGTAGTATTTATGCTGTACTCTATTTGATGAATTACATGTGGAATATTTGATTATATTTTGTGCGAAAACTGTTCATTCTGAGATTCATGTATATTTTGGTATGTGTATCTATGTAATTAGAATACTATGTTCTGTTATATTTTAAATATGATGAGGGTTAATATCAGTTTTTTTTTGTCTGTCATTAGATTTGACAGAGAGATGGGTGGGCTGGTAGGTCATATTCATGTAAGTTATATATTTGCTCAAAGACAGAAGAGGAATTGATGCTGTGCAGGGTATAATGATACCTGTTTTTCTGTTAAGAGACTATTTCTGTTATTAGTTTACAATTGCTTTGGATATTCATTAATTAATACTTGTATTGACATACTTTTGTATATACATTATATCTTTAGAAGCGGTAGGTTTCGAATGATATCTTTTGGAACAATGTATATTTTATACAATGCCCATTTTTATTATATATATATATATATATATATATATATATATATATATATATATATATATATATATATATATATATATATATATATATATATATATATATATATATATATATATATATATACATATATATATATATATATATATATATATACATATATATATATATATATATATATATATATATATATATATATATATATATATATATATATATATATATATATATATATATATATATATATATATATATGAATTATGTGTAACTTAGCTGTTCGTTTATATGTATAATATTGTTTGTAGATATTTTGATCTGATTTTCAGGATTTCATCATAGTAGATATATTCGCAAGACCAACGTTAAGTGTTCTATATGGAAGTAAGTTTATATAGGATTAAAAGAAACGGGACTGCAATGTTTAGAGCACTCGGGAAGTGACAAACTCGTGTGTGACTCAATCCCTGGGGGCTATGAAGGGCATCCCGCCTTAATTTTCCAGTTCAAACCTGTTTGTGTCTACCCCCATTCGAATGGGGATTAATTGTGACACAAAATGGTAAATATTATTGCTTAGAAGCAGGCATATTTAGAGAGTTACACATTGTAACCGAAAGACTTGTGTTATATCCACTTGAGTTACTATAGGAGAGTAAAGTGTGTGTGTATATATATATATATATAATATATATATATATATATATATATATATATATATATATATATATATATATATATATATATATATATATATATATATATATATATATAAATATATATATATATATATATATATATATATATATATATATATATATATATATATATATATATATATATATATATATATATATATATATATATATATATATATTTTATATATATATATATATATATATATATATATATATATATATATATATATATATATATATATATATATATATATATATATATATATATATATATATATTATATATATATTATATATATATATATATATATATATATATATATATATATATATATATATATATATATATATATATATATATATATATATATATATATTTATATATAATGATTCTTTTTGATATTTTGATGTATGCTTCTATAAATTTCTGTAGAGCATTATACAGTACTGTATCTGCATGCATATACGCCCTGATAGCTTAAACCCATTATTGTGAAGACAATCTGTTCCCATTTATCCTTTGGTGAATAGGGCCAAAAATAGGTAAAGTATTTATTTGGGCCACAGTTATTCTTCATTCCCTGCAGAAGATGAAAATTGGGGTGAGTTAACAAGGTAATGCTTTGTTTTAGCAAAAGGTAAGTTTTTTTATTGCATATTCAAGTCGTGAAGGTTTTAAAGGCTTTTGAGGGCTAATTTTGCATTGTATAAATAGGATTTTATAAAGCTGAAAGAGGACTGTCTTTTAGCTTATGAATTGTGCCATTGGGTATCCAGTTATTAGCTGCAATATGCCATGAAGGGAGACCGGGACTGTAGGCTTGTCTGGTAACTGTGTCTTGTACTGGTGCTCTCTTGAGTTAAGAATTATGCACTGACAGGAGGGATAAATGAATAAGTGAAAGACTCATAGATCTACATGTAAAACAGATCATTCTGCTTTTGCAGTCTGTGCAGTCTTGATATTGACGTATGGTAGGAGGCTGGCCCAAACCCAACTTGAAGACTCTGGCTAAGACTGAGGTTAGGGTCTTCAGGAATTCGCTATGCGTTTTCAGTCTAGTTTACCCAATTGGCTTGGCATACGGTTACGAAGGAACACGGGGACGGTTTACTAAGCTTGCCCTGCGTAGCATAGTGTTAAGCGAAAGCTGTGAACGCTTGGTGGCACAAATTTTTTTTGCCAACTTATAAGGGTTCTTAGCATTGGTATTGAATACACCAATTATTGTTAAGTTGAATATATGTAATTCTAGTAAATCCAGTCTAGGACTAATAGTAATGGCCTTCAATTTTGTGGGTATGCAAGCATCTGTATCATGCCAGATTATATTTATTGATGCTTTGTACTAGAATTGAGACTGATATTATTCACAATATAAGAGCATGTGCCGGTAATCAGTTATTGGCTTCAAATTCATGCAGTAATTACCGTGGTCATGAACTCGAAAATGTATCCCAAAGATGGTGACTTGCTGTATGGATTCGGTTTTACGTCACAAACTCCCTTTTCTACTAGGGCTAGGACGGTTGTAATTTTATTTTGTCACTAGCTAAAGGCGATAATTTCTTTGCCAAAAATTTTATATAAATTCATTTGGAATCCATATCTTGCTTTCTTTCATTGGAACTCTGGGAAAAACCTGAAAGCATATCTAAATTAGCTCCTTTGTACACCATCACTAGCTGCTTATTTCGTCATGGAATTTGAGGGTGAATGGAAGTAGGTGTATTTTTAACTTATTCGTAGTGGTAGAATGCACACGTCTGGAAATAACTGAAATGAGATCAAGGTTACCATATGACATTAGGAAGAACATTCAGTAGTAATCCCCTCAGCTCCAACCTGTCAGTGTCCACTCACTTTCATAGGGACTACTTATGACACCCAAAACTGTTCCTGTGACAAAAATGGCTACTTTTAGAGTTATAATTTATGATAATGGTCTAGTTTGATGACATAATTCAGAATAGCTTCAATCATTTTGCGATCAAACCGTTTGTATTTATTCTCCATTGTTTGCTCAAACTCGATCACATTTTAATTTTCCTACTGTATTCATTATTTTGTTTTTTTAGGGCTGATAACCTGTAATTATACTGACATTGCTATTGGATCCTCATTATCCAGCTTTGGTGTTGTGATCCCATCTTTTCTCCTGACATTTGTAACTCAGTTTTACACAATTAGGTCATTTTTGTTCCTAGGTTTTTGGCATTTTTGCGTGGTCTTAATTCTGGTGAATTATATACAGTTTCAGTATGTGTTCTGAGATTGCCCTTTGAGACTTCATTTTAGTTTCCTTCAAAATTTTGAATATTGTAGAGACCCACCCCAACTATAAAGGAGTTACATTCTGGAAGGCCGTTCGTATCCTGAATTGTTTGTAAGTCGATATTTATTATTATACTGTACTGTATTGGGTGTACAAACATTCCTATATCGTGTATATAACACGATGCAAGTTTGCATGTTTATTGAAACGGAACCATCCGTAATTTGCTGCATAATAATAGTAGACTGCATAGGCGTTGCCCTTTACATAAGTTTGAATCTCTGTATGTCGAGGAGCATCCGTATACCTTCCAGCTATAGTACTCTACCTTCATGTAATTTCTGAAAATTTAGTAGTATATATGCTCTTATCTGTTTTATTACTGCCATCTCAGTAGATTTCCACTTCATGACTGGTGCATTTTACTTTGGTTTTCAGCTGTGCATTTGTTTGATATTGACACTTACATTAATTGCTGCCTGCAGAAGTTGCATTAATTTTGAGTTTGCTATTGCTCCATGCAAATAATGTATATGGGCACATCATGGTTAGCAAATTCCATTTTTACATAATCCTTGTCTCAATATTTTAAGTGTATTTGCTGTTTTGTGTATCACTAACCATCCCATTTATGGAGGTGGTCAAAGGTTGTTGCTGGGAAATTTTCACTGAATGCCCTTCCTAATATACATGACATGCCTAATTGCGGGTCACCCTTCCTGAGTGGATTGTTCTCCATACTGCACTACCTTGGTCCCCCTATTAAGGTTTTATATATATATATATATATATATATATATATATATATATATATATATATATATATATATATATATATATATATATATATTTTTCCCATATTGTGAAGATACTTTTCCCTTTGACTTCTGTTAGACTTCATTATCTTCCGGGAACTTACACATTAGTCCTTCACCTTCCAGTCTATATAAGTACTTACTCAGTTGTGCTCAGGGGAAAAAGCTTGGCTGATAATTCCCTTCATCAATACATGTTTGATAGGGTTTTTTTGAAGGGTTTCGCCCTTCAATAAGCTCGTACATATTACTTCCCAATTTGATTTTCCAACGACTGCTGTCCTCAAATTGTCTCCTATTTATGTTTACATAATCTCTAATCATTCTATCGTTTTTTTTAGCTTGCAAAATTATTTACCTTTTCCTTGCTTTATGTAGGAATGTAATGAAAATGGCAACCTGCTTCTTGAGGTTTCCAAGCTCATTTCCCAGTCCATACACTAGTCAAATTTGTAACTGAAGAATTGATTCAGCCACAGATAGGATTTTTCTCTTGCCAAAAGTTAATAAGATGGTCATTTTTCTTGTAAGGAGGTATTTGTTTTAGCATACAAGCAAACATTGCATTGCATGCAATAAATATAGAACTGAACAGGCTACATTGTGGTAGTAATATAATACTGTATTTCCATTATCACATGGTAATTTTAGATGACCTTATTGTTGGGAAGATTATTGTTTCCAAGATTCCTGGTTCTATATACATTGAGTCTAAATATGCAGGTAGTTTTGATTGTAAAAGTTATTTTAGAATGTTAGATCATATAGGAAGGAGTAACACTGAGCTTCAGTCAGTATCTTCAAAAGATTATTTTCATTTAGGTTTGGATTTTTTTCTTCCCTTTCAGGATCTCTATAGACAATAATTTGTCATAGATATACAATTTGCAGCTTAAGACCTTATTTCTCTCTACTGTTTAGCAGTCTTTTTCTGCATGAAATGATCTGCGAGTCCTATATTATTGCATAGATTAAGAAATTGTAATCAAAAGAGAGATCTTAATTTTCAATATTTTTTATGCTTGGCAAAATAATTTATATGAATTGTGCATTTAATACACGATTTGGAACCTTTTGGCATTAGCCTTAATGCCCCAGCTCTAACCAGTATGTCCACCCTGTTTGAATGTTAAAAAACGTGCTATAATGATATTAAAAATTGAAAAAAATATTAGTTCCTTTAAAGGGTATAAGGTATATAGAAATGTCTGGCATAGATATTGATGTATTTGTTTGTTAACTTGTCATGGTAGATCGTCATGAATATATGATATTCTATCTGTCATGACAGTATGATATAAATAGTTTTTATATGCGAGAACTATTTGTTTCGGTTTTACGTCACGAACTCCCTTTTCTACCAAGGGCTAGGATGGTCGCCTTGCGAAGGACTTGTTTTGGCGATATAATCGTTACCCGGAGTACATGCCTTTGCTAACCTCAGACTGTTGACGCCACTACTTGAGCCATGGTGACTACGTGAGAACTAAGTATGGTACTTCAACTGTATGAAGTTGGGAGGTATTCAATGAACCCAAGTTCACACTACAGTGAAACTTCAAATTTTCATTTTTGGCAATTATATATTTTTTTAATTAAATAGAGGACCACTAGTATCTGCTTTTACTTTGCATTTTATAATTTTCGATGGCAATTGCTGGTAGTGCTAGAATTTTTTTTAGCTAGTTTTCAATTTAGTCAATAGATGGCAGCACTAGTTTTTACACCTGTTCTAGTTTTGCCAATAGATGGCAGCACTTATGAGAATTTAGCCAATAGCAAGTGTTAAATTTAATCAACATGGCAGCACTAGTATGTAGCATTTTTTTTATAGCCAATAGATGGCAGTACTAACCAAAAAAAATTATGCCTTCTAATAATTTATAATGGCAACAGTAACAAATTTTTAATGTATTTTAGAAAGTGCAATGAGGATTATTTCTTTCCAAAGAAATGTAATGAAAATCATATAGACTTCCTAATTGACATAATTCTGTCATATAATGGTCATTACGAAAATAGTCATTCCAGTGCAACAGTTTATTCAATATCTTAATAGGCATTATGGGTCCCGACAAACTACATATGGGTGGTCAAGAATATTAAAACTAATATCAATCTATGCCAGACTTATAGATTGTCATACCATCTTTCAAATAGGGTCTCATTATGATAAACTGCATTACTCCCAAATATCTTAAATAAACCCCCCCCAACAAAGGTGTCAAATTTCTCTATTGCAACACTGATCTTACAGTTTTAATACTTCTTAGTTTAAGACTACGTTTTTAAATAAAAGCACAAAGGAAATGCTTGAAGCACAACAATTCCTGAGAGCAAATAATATAGTATATCTAGATTTTGTGGGGGGGGTGGGGGTAATCTTTTTTGGACTTCTGGGTTTCATTTTACACCGATATATAGTAAAAAATAATTTGCTGCCTAAAGCTTAAACTATATTAATCAAGAAAACAATGTACTTATTAAAATATTATTGGCTTGGAACACAGCAAGCGGAGAGCAAATCAGGACTGGAGGAGCCATGTAAGAAGGGAAAAAAAAATGCCCACAATGCAGCTTATACAGGGGTGCATTTCAGATTCTTAAAGTAAAATAAATTTACTGCTAAAATAGTACAGCACGTACCATTAAAGTATGAGTCACCGATTCCAAAATTGAAATATATTGCAGTAATACAATAGGTAAACATCTGGAGTCCAGGAAAGGATTAATTCATCATACATTGATTCCTGTGGGAAAAACTGCGGATCCACTGCACCAGCAAACAAAAGTTAACTTATTATATACTACAAAGTTTCCATTTGAAGTATGTATGTTAAAATTATATTCACAACTACAGAGCATATGAAATAATGTGCAAAAAGGAACTAGGCACAATGTTGAAGACCAATAGAGTATTACCCATCAATGAAATGAACAGAGACTGATATTGTAACAAAGCTATTTTGGAATGCAATCGGGTTTAAAAAAAAAGCAAGAAATGGAATACTTTACATACTGTTAAGTGCTTCAGTAACATATCTATTAAATTCACTAAACGCATTCTAAAAAGATAATTTTGTGGCTGTTGGAAAAAAAAAGTGCATAAGGACACCCTAGTAATACTTTCTCCACTGGAAAAAAAAAATTAGATTGCCCACGATTAGATTACATAAACCTGGCCACAATCATCCATGTATGGGGGTAACAAAGTCAAAGTACAAACATTCACCAGATGCTAAACAAACCTCAACCACTCATTTCGATCTCTCTATCCTCAAGGACCAAAGAGGAGTGATTGTGGTACATTATCTTCTGCAGAATGTGCAATTTGACTTGGCTATACCCCATACATCGGAGATTATGGCAATTGTATATGTACAACCACTACAACTTACATAGATTTGAAGCAAATGACCTGGTTACCAGAAATGTCTATCAAAAATATTTCATGCCCATAAAAACCAGTGTGGATATACAAGTCATATTGATGCTCGCATACTGATAAAAGTGACAGCAACTACCAACAATCCAATATCAGATACACTAGCATTACACTAATACAACTAAAAGGGGTATTTAATACCATTGCAAATTACCCTTTTAATATGACAAAAATGTTGTGCCACTCAGCATTCATATATGGTTACTCAGCGTAACCATATGCAAAGCCAATTGGGTATACTAGACTGAAAACGTATGACAAATTCTTGAAGACACTAACCGCAGTCTTAGCCAGAGTTTTCAAGTCTGGTTTGGGCCAGCCTCCTACCGTACATCAATATCAAGACCGCAAAAGCAGAATGATCTGTTTTACATGTAGATCTAGGAGGCTCTCACTTATTCATTTATCCCTCCTGTCAGTGCATAATTCTTCACTCAAGAGAGCACCAGTACAAGACAGTTACCAGACTAGCCTACAGTCCCAATCTCCCTTCATGGCATGTTAGAGCTAATGACTGGATACTCAATGGCACAATTCAAAAGCTAAAGGACAATTTTCCTTAAACTTTACTAATCCACTCTATAAACTGCAATAGTAGCCCTCAAAAATGTTTAATACCTTTATTAGTTGGATATGCAATAAAAAAAACTTACCATTTGCAAACACAATACGTTTACCATGCATAAATCTGCTTTTAAATGACTAATGGGAACTTCATGACTATATTAATGGATTACGTTTTCAAAGCCCAAACGAATGCAAAGGTATAATGCTCAATAGAAAAGATTTGAAAATTTTCATTAGTATACAAAAATAATATATGTATAAAATATACATACATACCCAAGCCACTTTAATAAAGTCATCTTATTCACTCATAAATCTACCAGATCTTTTATACAATATTTACTTCCATACTAGCAAATAAAATCCTTTTTAGATATTTACTCATTACATACAGTCTATATGTTACATGACTAGAAACGCAGACTGAATTCTATAAGAAATCCCATGGAAAAACTGTAAGTACAACTCAATATCAGTTTCATCTCAAAAGCTACCATAAACACAATCTCCTGTCAATAAAGCTTCGTCAGATATAATTATTTAAACCTTACCAGCACATATCACTATTTATATTAGTTGTGGGTATATGTTTTCAATGGTAAAATCCTGAAACCAGAAAGAATATGTGCCCACTGCATCATACATCTAAACCAATATATAAGCCAACAAAAGTAAAACATGAAATATACAAACATACATATGTAAAAAATGGTCATTATATGATATATACATCGCTACTAAAGATATGACATTCAAAACCTACGGATTCAAAAGACAAAGCTGGTAATTACAAGGATTAAATAATTAATTAATACCCATGCAATTGTAACTAAAGGTAGAGGCTGTGTCTTTAATGCAGTCAAAAATATATTATTATTCTTTCATACATGATGCTACGATATTTTGTGATGATTTAGCAGGGTGGTTATAATCCCAACAAAAACACTTAGAGGTTTCATTTAACACTGTCAAGCCTCAAACCATCATCTTCCTTGGAAAAGGAGTTTGATAGTCTCCTTATCTCTTGAAAAACATATACAGTATCATATCCTAATTACATAAAGTCTAAATATATAAAAATATCAGAATTGTCAGTTTTCTCACATAATATAAGAATAAAGATTTTGGAGTGTATTCATCATCAAATAAAGAGTACAGCATTAATTACTACAGTACAATGGATAAATTTCACATATACTAAATATTGCTTTCAAAATACAAGAATAATGTGCATTAATATAGGCAAAACCTCCACAATCCTCACTGTATGGGGTGATCACGAAAAGTATATGTACTATACCTACTACATAATAGAATATTACGATTAAGGACTTAACTCTCTTTTTTGATGGGAATTCTCTACGAAGCATAGTGTTGAATATAAATTTCATAAGATATTCCTACTGTGTAAAGCATAAATGCTTTATGTTATAAATTAAGACAATTTGTTTTATACCTTAGCTTTAAACATTTTATACTCAAAAAACTTTGATAACTATAAAAAATAATGTCCTGAACAATTATAGTGCTAGTTTTGTAATTAATAACAAATTATTCAAGCTAATTTCTGGAGGAGGGTAGTAGTACAGTGCTCGAGTGCACAAGTTGAGAAGTGACAAGCCTGATATTCGCAAGTTCGATCCCACTACTAGGTGTTAGCAAGGGCATCCAGTCCTATTCTCAAGCTCCAAACTCGGTGTCCAACCTCATTTGAATGGGGACTAATTGTGACAAACAAATGCATGCGCACACAAAATCAAACCCCTCTCTTGCATTATCAGTACTGTATATATGCTTTTGACACTGGCCATGATGATGCTTCAAATGAAAATACAGTACCAGATTAATTTCAAAGCTGTAACATGATACTGATTTGATGTCCTAATGAAACACAATAGTCTACCTGACAGAAAATAAGGCCCCCCTACTTTACATACAACAGGGCTATATGAAAACATCAAAAGTATTAAGACATATATCAATATATCCAAACTCTGAGTTGGATATGAGCCTCAATATATTGATCATATTTACTTATAAGGTTTTGGAATTTCAATCCCCAATATTCCAACATGTTTGTTTATCCTCATTCAAATGGGAATAAACAGAGTGACACAAACGTCAAAACTTCTGAATCTACTTTCATCTGATGCATGAACTGTTTCATAATAATCAAAACCATACGAAAATTTCTTCCAAAAAATGTTGCACTATAATAAATATATTATCTCTAATAATATAATTCCAAATATTAAATCTTAAAAGATAACTAGATAAGCTCCAATATGTAAAGACCATATTTTAAAATTATCTCTTATATCTGTGACAGAACCATGAATTTCTTTCATAGTAATAAAAAAAACATACATGGGGCTAAGTAAATGTGTTGCAATTACCAATAAAATATGCATATTTAATTCTAATTTTACATTAACATCAACACTGATTTGTTCGAACCCATTACGGGACTTAAGGAAGGGCATCCAGCCTTAAATCCCAACTCCATATAATTGTAAACAACTTCAGTATCAATTTTGACCACAACAGTTTATGTTCCTACTTTAACCATAGCTTATTATACTAGTGCAGTATAAGCATTTGATCTGATATCTAAAAGACAGTGGTGCTAACAACTAATTACAGGGTTAGTCATTATATGCATTAAAGGAGTGAAAGTGATTGGAAAAAGATAAAACTCAACATAAATATGTGACTAATTTATCATACAAAAGTCAATTTCTCTAAATATAGTTCCTAAATATTACTGAATTCCAATCAATCATTAATCCTATAGATCAATTTCATCTTCAATTCAGTGTGGATCTTCTTGCAAGTGGTTAATGTATTGCACAGTGATGCAAAATACACAAAAACTTCTTGCATCAGTGTAGACTTTTAACAGTGATGAGGCAGACAAACCTGAAATTAAATTTGGAATTAGAATATAAATATGGAAATAAGGATTTCATCAGTCAATCACATACAATGGCTGAAAACCTCCTCGTAAGAGGGAGGCAGAGTCAAAGCACACAATCACTCCTCTTAGCTCCTTAGGGAATAAGGACTGCCACAATTTCCACCAATCGCCCTGCTTGGGTCATCAACAGGATAATAGAGCAAGGAAATTTTGCCTTAAGTCCTGACAGCCGCAGCTGACTTACCACCACAGTTTACCTATTAGTAAAATTGTAGTATTAGAGAACAGGTTCATATCAAACAGTAACATTTAAGAGTACAGTTCTGTAACATTCCCAGAGTCCTAGTGGTATTTTAATATTCTACACTATATTCCCCCAGGGAAGAAGAATACCTCTTCATATTCCTCTGCATGTTATAAATGTCGAGTATTTGGGACAAATCGATGGGACCGGGAATCCCCTACTTTGTGTTTCCTCCTAAACAAGTTTTTTGCATTGACTCAGCCATGCCCCTTGCAAGGGATTATATATTTTGTAAATAGGGAGAGAGATTATTTATAGAGAATATCCACAAACTATGATTCTCATTTTCTCTCTCTTCAGTGGCTGATAGTGCAAATATTAAATATTTTTATGATATACAATTCAGATATCTTCTTTGGGTTGATGATGGTGTACTCTAACCTTATACTCGAGATACTTAATATCCAATACTGTAGCTACATATTATAAAAAAGCTATAATCTCCTTTGTAAGGGAGATGGCTGAATCAAATAAAAAACTTGACTATGTGAGGAAAACACAAAATTGCTCCACTCCACTAAGTCAGATTTTACAAAACGCAAGGGAACAGGGAGGAGGTATTCCTGCCCCATCCATCAGGGGAAAAATATCCTTATAGTCTCATGCAAAGACCATTAGCCAACATACAAGTAGCCCTTAGGATAAGGACAATGAGCATAAAAGCTTGACTCTCCCAAATGTGGCTAAACGAGTAAAGCCCAGCAAAAACGACTCTATTGCAAACAACTAGAGCAGCATAGCCAAAAATCTATTTTCAGCAAAAGATCAGAGCTCTATACAGAGAAGTAAAGTTATTCATCCTATTTTAATCCTAAGGGCTGTTCTTAATCTTAAGTCAAATCTGATGGAAGCCTATGTTAAGTATACCTTCAGTTATGGATCTCTCGCTATGCCTATGTCTAGACAGAATATTTTTGAATACAGCATTCGCTACACGTCTCATCCCTTTACATCTGACAAGTAACAACACTCCCCATCTCTGTCCTTTATGTTTCTTTATGCCCAGGCCCAAAGAGGGCAACTCTCTTTGCCCATCTGGGTCTCACACTCATTAAAAAATCCAAGACATCAATACGTATACGAGGAAAAAAACACAATATGCGCAACTATCATCCTCAGCCAATTATCAGTAAAAATAGTAATAATGCATCCAAAGAAGCACTGATATACATTGTAAATAAATTTGCTCCAACATATCCAATTTCAAGCATGTTCTCATGGTAGCGAGGAAAGTAAGGGTCTTGTCACAAAGTACAAAGTTCTTGATAACCAATCCAGTGATTATGTTGCCTCACGCTGTGGAATATTGGAAATAATTAAACATTGGTATTAGCCCTCTGGTGGTCCTATGTGTGGCATTAAGAAGAGCACCCAGCCTTAATTCTTCAGCTACAAGCTGTCTGTGTCCACTCCCATTTGATTAGGAATCAACAGTCACACAAAACAGCAAAGAATAAAAATATTAATCCTCTAATGGTCAACTCTTACATACTTTTGTGTATACAGTATATATATATATATATATATATATATATATATATATATATATATATATATATATATATATATATATATATATATATATATATATATATATATATATATATACCTACCTCTTGGAATAACGCAAAGATAGGTTCTCAGAAGTGCCGCGTATTTTAATTTTCGCGTAATTTAATGAGTTATTTTCCGTAAGAAACAATGATAATGCGCATAGCTCGTTCCACAACCTTCTACAGACACACTAAACCAAATATATAAGATAAGAAAAACATATTTTATAAGTATATAAAGCAGAAAGACCTATAGTTATTTATATTAACATGCAAATAGTGTTCAGTATAAAAGATATACAGATTTACTGTACAGTAAACAAATTAAAGCACTATTATGCGGTGGGCAACCGGCATACACTGGGACGTGCGTGGTGGTGGTGAACACGAGGATGCAAACGTTTTGCCACCTCTGTATCAGCTCATGCACCCTAGCACGCTATTTCCCTGACGATATTATATCGAAAGTTTGTTTGCTGTTTGTTCTTAATGCTTTTTTTCAATTTTCTTCATAAAATTCGATCACATTAAGCGGTAGAATAGGAGGAGGATGCGGGAGAACAAACCTCTATCGGCAAACGCTTTGCCGCGTCTGTATCAACTGATCCACCCTAGCACGTTATTTCCCTGACGATATTATATAAAAAATTTATTTGCCGTTTGTTCTTAATGATTTTTTTCATTTTTTTTCATAATATTCAATCGAATTAAGCGGTACAAGAGAAGGACGATGCGGAGAGCGAACCTCTATCCACAAATGTTTTGCCACTTAGGTACAGCTGATGCACCCTCGCACGCTATTTCCCTAACGATATTATATTGATAATTTGTTTGCTGTTTGTTCTTATTGCTTTTTTCCATTATCTTCATAATATCCGATCGCATTAAGCGGTAGAAGAGGAGGAGGATGGCAGAAAAGTGCCTCCGAGGTGGCCGATTATTTACTAAAATTATAATTTTTTTTTTCAAGGGCGTTATTCGTGAATTTCGTATTTTTTTTTACTATTATTTCTTAGGGGAGTTATTCCAATTTTGCGGATAATAAACATAAAGAAAAAGCGAACAAGGTGTGTATATATATATATGTATATATATATATATATATATATATATATATATATATATATATATATATATATATATATATATATATATATATATAGTGTTCCTTCAATTATCGCGAAGGTTCGGTTCCGGGACCCGGCGCGAGATAGGAAAATCGCAGAGTAGGATCAGCCTATATGTACATAGATATTTTAATTTATTTTTACGCTTACACCGTATAAACTGTATAAACCCTCCCTGTACTGTTAACAAACCACCCTTTACTTCATAAATAACAGCATGCAAGCATAAATTTATATGACATACTCAAGTACATAGGTATTTTACAATTATTTTTACGTTTACTGTATAAACCCTCCCTGCACTGTTAAAAAACCACCCCTTTACTTTATAAATAACAGCATGCAACGTACATTTATATGTACGTGATAGGTTAACTTACCTTATCTGTTATGGTTAACATTTTCCTTTGCCACTTAGGCTCACTACAAGAAGCCTTAGAAGATGAAGGATGTTTGGGAGGCATTGCAAAGGTTAAAATATGCGAGTAAAATAATCACAAGCAAAACGTATTAATAAGCACAACGTGAACGGCGTACACGAGTGAGGCGAGACAATGGAAGATGGTGGAAGCCTTTATCCAAAACGCTGATAGCGGTTGCAATACTGTTAGTATTTATGTTTTTTACTATTTATTACTGTTTTATTATTCTTAGGCTTAGAAATACGTTTTTTTTATCAATAAAATCATGAAACTACTGGAAATATAAATATATATGCTAGCTCATGTAGCTGCGACCCCAATACATTGCATGCTATCAGACACAAGCAAAACGTATTAATAAGCACACACGTGAGTTAGACTGAACGAGCCTTTGTCCAAAACGCTGATAGCGGTATCGTATTTTACATGTTGCAATACTGTTAGTATTTATGTTTTTTACTATTTTTTACTGTTTTATTATTCTTAGGCTAAGAAATACGTTTTTTTATCAATAAAATCATGAAACTACTGGAAATATAAATATATATGCTAGCTCACGTAGCTGCGACCCCAATACATTGTACGCTATCGGACACTATTTTGCATGATGCAATACTGTGAGTTATACTGTACGTACATATATCTAAATTTGTTTTTTAATATTTTTTACTGTTTTATTATTCGTAGGCCGGGAAATTTTTTTTTTTTTATCAAATTAGATAATGAAATGTTTTTTTCCAATAAAAAAATTAAAATACTGAGAATTTTTAGAAACGCGATCCAGCGGGGGATCACTGTGTATATATATATATATATATATATATATATATATATATATATATATATATATATATATAAATATATACAGTGTTACCCCGGTTATTCGCGCTTCTTGGTTCGCGTTCTCACTATCGTGTTTTTTTTTTGGGATAAATTATTATTTTATTCTATGGGTATACGCAAAAATATTAAATTATTGAAATTTTTTTTTCAGTATTTTCATTTTTTTTTAAATTTACGTTGCGTGCTGTTATTTATAATGTAAAGGGTGTTCTTTTAACAGTGCAGGGAGGGTTTATGCAGTTCGTAAACGAAAAAATAATTGTAAATGAGTATGTGTGTCACGTCATCATCACCTCATTCATGGTAATTTTATCTATCACTTTCATAAAAATTTACGTTGCTTGCTGTTATTTATAATGTAAAGGGTGTTTTTTTAACAGTGCAGGGAGGGTTTATACAGTACATAAACGAAAAAATAATTGTAAATGAGTATGTGTGTCACGTCATTATCACCTCATTCACCGTAATTTTATCTATCACTTTCATAAAAATTTACGTTTCTTGCTGTTATTAATGTAAAGGGTGTTTTTTTAACAGTGCAGGGAGGGTTTATACAGTACGTAAACGAAAAAGTAATTGTAAATGAGTATGTACATCACGTCATTATCACCTCATTCACCGTAATTTTATCTATCACTTTCATAAAAATTTACGTTGCTTGCTGTTATTTATAATGTAAGGGGTGGTTTTTTAACAGTGCAGGGAGGGTTTATACAGTACGCAAACGAAAAAATAATTATAAATGAGTATGTATGTCACGTCATTATCACCTCATTCACCGTAATTTTATCTATCACTTTCATAAAAATTTACGTTGCTTGCTGTTATTTATAATGCAAAGGGTGTTTTTTCCAGAGCAGGGAGGGCAGCACGTAAACGAAAAAATAATTGTAAATCAGTATGTATGTCACGTCATCATCACATTCACGGGAAGTTTTCCTATCACTTTCATAAAAATTTACGTTGCTTGCTGTTATCTATAATGTTAAGGGTGTTTTTTTAACAGTGCAGGGAGGGTTTATACAGTACATAAACGAAAAAATAATTGTAAATGATATGTATGTCACGTCATTATCACCTCATTCACTGTAATTTTATCTATCACTTTCATAAAATTTACGTTGCTTGCTGTTATTTATAATGTAAAGGGTGTTTTTTTTAACAGTGCAGGGAGGGTCTATACAGTGTAAACGTAAAAATATATTAAAATATCTATGTACATAGAGGCGGATCCTACATCGCGGATTTCCTGGTTCGCGGCGGGTCCCGGAACCGAACTACCGCGATAAGTGAGGCAACACTGTATGTATGTATGTATATATATATATATATATATATATATATATATATATATATATATATATATATATATATATATATATATATATATATATATATATACAGTGATCCCCCGCTGGATCGCGTTTCTTGGTTTGCGTTTTCACTGTACCACGGTTTTTTGGGGGGGGCAAATTATTATTTTATTTTTTGGGTATACGCAAAAATATTAAAATATTTAAAAAATAAAAATTTTCAGTATTTTAATTTTTATTGAAAAAAAAAATTCATTATTTAATTGATAAAAAATGTAAAGGGTGTTTTCTTAACAGTGCAGGGAGGGTTTATACAGTAAGTAAACGTAAAAATAATTGTAAAATACCTATGTACATGAGTATGTCATGTAATTACCACTTCATTCACCGTAATTTTATCTATCACTTTCATATTAATTTACGTTGCATGCTGTTATTTATAAAGTAAAGGGTGTTTTTTTTTAACAGTGCAGGGAGGGTTTATACAGTACGTAAACGTAAAAATAATTGTAAAATACCTATGTACATGAGTATGTCATGTCATCACCTCATTCATGGTAAGTTTTCCTATCACTTTCATGTAAATTTACGTTGCATGCTGTTATTTATAAAGTAAAGGGTGTCTTTTTAACAGTGCAGGGAGGGTTTATGCAGTACGTAAACGTAAAAATAATTGTAAAATACCTATGTATATGAGTGTCACGTCATCATCACCTCATTCACGGAAAGTTTTCCTATCACTTTCATAAAAATTTACGTTGCTTGCTGTTATTTATAAAGTAGAGGGTTATTTTTTAACAGTGCAGGGAGGGTTTATACAGTACGTAAATGTAAAAATAATTGTAAAATACCTATGTACATGAGTATGTCATGTAATTACCACTTCATTCACCGTAATTTTATCTATCACTTTCATATAAATTTACGTTGCATGCTGTTATTTATGAAGTAAAGGGTGGTTTGTTAACAGTACAGGGAGGGTTTATAGTGTGTAAACGTAAAAATAAATTAAAATATCTATGAACATATAGGCTGATCCTACTTCGCGATTTTACTGTCTCGCGCCGGGTGCCGGAACCAAACCATCGCGATAATTGAAGGAACACTGTGTGTATATATATATATATATATATATATATATATATATATATATATATATATATATATATATAGGATCGTGGTAGCAGTGGTTAATGCAATCTATTCAGGAAGTGAAAACCCATGTGCGAGCCTACTGCAGGGCATTTTGATGGGCATCTATTCTTATTTCTTAAGATTCAACCTGTTTGTAAAATCCCCAGTCGAATAGAGATTAGCAATGACACAAAACGGCAGACTACATTAAAATGTAAGATTTTAAAAAATACCCTTAGACATCTTATCACTTTCATTATCTATACTATAATGCACAAGAGAACTAAGTAAATTTTCCTGAGAGAGTATCTTACAATATATCACAGTATTTACCCCTCTTTTCTAAAATCATAGGGAGACCATACCCAATCTTTAAAAAACCTACAAATTGCTTTTACTGGATATTCAAGCACATGTACATATACGATACTGACTGGTTTTGCAACAAGAAATTACACAAGGAGCCTCTAAACTGACTCTTACAACATGCAAATCATACATTTTATCCCTAGTTTTAGTCCACACACAAAATAAAAAAAATTGAAATATAAGGCGCAGTGTGTAATAAAATGAAGCAACAAAAATCCAATTTGAGATTGCAGAATTATTTTATAAAACCACCAGGCAAGTACAAATAAATTTGATACATTCTATGAAGAGTGACTTCTTGCAACATCAAAAAAATAATTAATAGGCATTTCACATATCAATATAACACGATATGTATTACAAACAATATAAATCAAGTAAAGGAAAAATAAGATTATTTACTGTATATGACTACTGTATTCTTATCCATTTCTTCTTGTCACAATATACTGCAAAACAATTAACGAATGTGAATGCGAAAATTCATTACACCCTGCCCATCCTCATTTTGTTGTGAGGTGAGAGAATAATTCTGAAAGATTTCAAACCCACCACTCCACTATCCCTTAAGTTGTCCTTTACCATGTATGAAATGAGATTATATATATATATATATATATATATATATATATATATATATATATATATATATATTATATATATATATATATACACACACACCTTGTTCGCTTTTTCCGCGTGATTATAATCCGCGAAATTGGAATAACGCCCCTAAAAAATAATAGTAAAATATACGAAATACGCGAATAACGCCCATGCAAAAAATACAAAAATAAAAATTTCATTTTAGTAAAAAATTGACCGCCTCGGATGCACTTTTCTGCCATCCTCCTCCTCTTCTACCACTTACTGCGATCGGATATTATGAAGATAATGGAAAAAATGCCTTAAGAACAAACAACAAACAACATTATTTATAGTAAAAATGATGGTTTCATCACAAATCCGTAGTAATAATGATGATGATAATATTAATAATAATAATAATAATAGATAATAATAATAATAATCTCCCCAATCATCATCAAAGGAAAATTATTGTTGCCAATAATAATAATAATAAGATCTAAGGAGAAGTTTTAGAATAGACATCATGAAGGTAATGCAGAGGTATAGTAAACCCAGCAGAGAGCTGGATATTCTTTACACATCTTTTATAATCCCTTCACATCTGACAGGTCATCCCACTCTCCATCTCTGTTTCTCTTCACAGCCTGATAAAGGCCGTTTTATTTTATAATTTTTGGCCTGTCCTGGTGTCATAATTATCTTTAATTTATTTATTTATTTATTTTTTATTTTTTATTATTATTTTTTTTTTTGCTGATCCTACTTCGCGATTTTCCTGGTTCGCGCCGGGTCCCGGAACCGAACTACCGCGATAAGGGAGGCAACACTGTATATATATATATATATATATATATATATATATATATATATATATATATATATATATATATATATATATATATATATATATATATATATACAGTATTTATGACTTTGTAATGTACCTATGGTGGTAGGATAATTAATATATATGCTTGCAAGGATCTACCAATGAATATCTTTGCCTATTTCTCCTCTTAGTTTTACTTGTTTTACAAAATCTCCTTCCAACTTCTTTCAAGCTTCTAAGCATGCTAGCCTTGCTCAAAGGCATTTCAGATTGCTCATATACTGGTAATGGAAGATTTAGTTTGCCTCAACAGGAGTAAATGGTCTGGGATTTCAATTGAAGTCTACAACACTTCATTATCAACAGCTGTTATTCACTAGGTAATACTAATTCCCATTCTTAAATTAGAAATAGGACTGACAAGCATAGTCTCAAAAAAAGTTAAATACCTGCATACAATTATTAAAATCTATGTAACTTGCAGCATAATAATAACTATCAGCAATGAAATTATCAGTACACTCTCTAATAATAAAGTTATTCAAACATTTGTATCCGATATTAGAAATGCTTGTTGCAGACAATTCCTAATTACCAGTGGTAATACATTATCATTTATGATTTAATCTATACATCATATATATATCATGGTACATATAAGTTATCTTCTCCAAGAAGACATCAAAACAGTGATTTCAATACGTCTGTATACAAGCCACATTTATGCTACGCTATTTTTGCTGCAAAAACCAGCTGAAGTCACACTCAATGGAAAACAAATACTGGACATTATTAACAACGAAGCCAAGTTAGTAATTGTCATTTCAAAATATACTCAAAAGCAGCCAATTTAAAATTATAACACTAAACAACTACTGTTTTCATGTATACAGCAATTGTAAAAACGTTATCTTTCTCTAACAGTAAATATAAGGTTTTGAACTCTACATAACACAATATTATGGCATACTTGAGTCTGATGGTTACAAATTAAAACCATATCTACAATTAACCAAAATTACTTTCATCCAAAACCCTGATCACCAGGGGATTATTAAGGAAAAAGAAATGCAGATATTCTGTGCAATCAAGTACAGCCATACCTTAGTACAGTATTTCCTAAATACAATGTTGTAAAGACAATTTTGACTATATCAGCTGCAAAGTTGTTTTGGCAAATTTGTCAAAACATATGACATTTCCAATATACTGTACTGTTATGTATTTGCTCATCATACTATCAGTGTAAAGAAGCTGTTAAATTATGAGTGCAAGGAAAGTAACACTATATTTGCGATCAGTCTTTATATTTTCAGTTCCCACATACACATATCAAATTATCAAACAAATGTTAGATGCCTTAGTGGCTGCAATTAATTAAATCTGATTAGATGCCACAGAGATTATGGAAAAATAAGCATGAACAATGGGCAAGGAACAATATAAACATCAAAAACTTATCAAATATAGGAAATTTAGGTGGCGGAAGGGAAATTCTTACCTATGACTATTTTGTATGATATATTAAGCATCTAGAAGGGATATATCTTATAGGAGTTAACAATTCCACATTCATTCACTGAACATTGTATAGGCAGCTAAATGGGATATAGGAAAACTTGCTGTGTTTGTGTATGCAAGACCTCGTACCATGGTTATTTTGTTAGAGTTCTAGCCAGGTCTAAAAATCTGTAGTTATGACACCGGATTTTTTAAGATATAAAAATATACTCAACTTACAACTACTTTCTACCCTATTCTGTACCCTACGCTTTCCTTACTACTGCTACCTTTTGACTACATTTGAAATTAGTTCAACAAGGGCAAATAAAGTCATGGCAAATAGATTTTCCCCCAAGATCAGTAGTTTGACACTATATCTTGTGGTTTTGGAGAACACTTATATCAGGTAAAATTAACAAATGGTTAATTAATTTTCCCGTGCTGGAAACTAAATCATTTCCTAGAAGCGACTGGATTCCTAAATTTAGAGTTTTTCTGTTATATAAGGCAACTTATAATTCACAAATGTAGATGTGTTGTCTAAATCATTAAGCAAATAGCTTAATATTATTTTAGAAAATAAATTAAAACTTCCTTGGGCTACTAAAGTACTACAGCATATTATTTCTACCAGTCCTCCTCAAAACAAGACACCAAACAACACAAGTGGCGATCATGGTGGCTTCAACTGTAACAAGGGTATCATGGTTGTAGGGTGTAACCATATCCAGCACATCCATAACTCTTCTGAAAAGCTGTTTTGTGGCCAGATACCTTCAGGGAAGTATGAATTATCTAACTTCTTTAGGTAGACTGAGTATAGATAAGCCATGAGATTGCACAATATGTATATAGTTACCACCTAATCTAACAAGCCCATTAAACTTTAATTTCTATGCAGACACAATTTAAGCAAAACAATACTCCAGTAATTATGGTCGTGAATGTTGAACAGCTAGGAACGCCCATAAACAATGATAATGCATTTTGCCAATTTATCCATAACCACCTCAAAAACTCAATATACAGTATCCACAGTTTTCATGAACACCATTTATTCAAATCTTATGTTTATTTTTCAGGTACCGAATCATTAAAATTGTACTGTTATTGCTTTCCTATTCGTTAGATTAGGTAGGATAAATGCTCCAGCAGTACTGGTAAGGTTTGGTTAGTTAACAATAGAAAGATTATTACTATTTATTGTCTATATTTACTCATCTTATAGATTTTTGCCCTTAATCATTAAACTTGAGGGTATTTTATTTTTCTAATTACCTGCCTAGATAGAAACCATACTCTAATAGCACCAAATAAACAGTGAAAGCCTTTTAACATTAGGATAAAATTTCCAAATACTTATTACATTTATGCATGAGGCTAATCAAAGGTAATCCTTCCGTAGTGTGGTATAGGCCAAGTGAGATTTTAGCTTTAGGTTAAATTTAGAACCCCAACTTTCCTATATTTTGGACCTCTGGGTCATTTTCTTCTGGGCTCATGTGTGGGGAGAGTATCAGTTTTAATATTGTTTTACTATTACACCAGTCTCATTCCCTGTTTACGTAGGTCTCGATATTCACAGATTTCTTATGTTCTTTGAATGATTCTGACCTTAAAAATCATCGTAAATTACTCCTATTTAATTAGGTTAGGTCTGGATAAGCTCAGGTAGGAGAGGTAAAGCTAAGTTAGGTCAGGTCTGGAATAATTTCCAGAGGTTTTGAAGGTCACATTTCTTCAAAAACAGCAAAACCCAATGGAAAAAAACAATTTGTACAACCAAAGGGATACGGGTGAAATTGTAAATACTATCCCAAATCTTAATGGGTAAATCTAACAATAAATATTAAAACTATAAGTTAAAAGATATGTCCACTGGCGTAATTTAAACCTTTACACTCGTCCAATGAACGTAATATGTATCTAGTCCGTGACAACCAATGAAACTCAAAAATATGAAAAATTTTGGACAATCGCAGGAGCTTAATAGCTTAAGAGAGATTCGTGTCCTATCTTAGTGCCTACAAATTGAATATCAAACATAATCTCGGATAATTTTATACCGACAATATCACTTGATTTTGTGAAAACAAAAATCGTAATATGCAACGATAAACTCATAACTTTGGTGTTGTAAAAAGAATTAAAACTGAGCAAAGTCTCCCCATCACTTAGTAGTGGATGTTAAGATGTGGCTAAACCTCATTGGTTAAATGTTTTACTATTTTCATCATTAATTTGCCATCATATGCATAAAACAAAATTCAAATAAAGCTCACGATATTCGCCAAAACTGCCGTCTTAAATCTGATTTTAAATGGGAAATATTAATGGTGTATGTATATTATCATATGTATGATCGACATGGAGGTAAAAATCAAAACTTCCTTGGAGGAGTGTGGCCATTTAAAGAATAAAACTAGATATTAATAAATAACAATAATCTCACGGTCACTATAAAAGAAGCTGGTTCTGGAGATGGTCTTACTGCTGCAAATGTTCTTGCATATGCCACGGGACAACAGGTGAAATCGTAGCCCAGGTCGTAAGAGAAAAGTTGACCCGAAATATTACACAACACATTAACAGAGCAAATTAACTAACCACAGTTCGTGTTAATTTTGCAGAAAAGTTATGCAATTAGCCAACATCGATGCTTAAAGTCAAAGTTTAAAACGAAAATAACAATAAATTAATTAAATACCACAAAAAATTACAATATAAACAGTCACAATCTAATGGAGACTTTCTTGGTTGTGCAGTGTTGTCCCAAAGAACCGAGAGAATCAGAGGCTACAGACATCAAAGTCCAGTAAATATGGAGTAAATCTAAAATTATCCTCACTTACTGAAAATGAAAATCCACTACGTAGAACGCATGCTGCAAGTTTTCCCCGCTAGATTTCGTCTACATTTACCACATTTAGTAACACTGCTGACGGAGCTCAGTGGCAATCTGCGCATGCCCCTTTTAATACGCGCAGTTGCGCCTGCGCAGGCGGTGATGATACATGTTATAAATTTCGATACATTTCTTGTTTTTCTTGGTCAGCTTCGTCTTGGGCAGGGGGAAACGGCTTCTCAAAAAATATCGACCCCGTATAAAGTCACAATGCATGTGATATATCCAAATATCTATATTATCACCCCACTCTGATATCATTACATGCTTACTATGAGAATATTAGCAAATAGTATTTTACGCTATTAGCTTCGGTCACTTTCATTCTATTTAACAACTTAACTAAATTATTGGTATATCGTTCCATTACAAGTACAAAACATTTTTTT
>JAXCGZ010012389.1:0-28455 GCA_037179515.1 Halocaridina rubra | reverse complement strand
GAGAATCGTCATTGGCTGTGTTTTAGAACATGAGGTGGTGTAATATTTATAGTGAAGAGATTACTGCAAATGAATTTCACTTGTACATAGTAACTGCTCAAACCTTCAATCAAGTTTTTTTTCTTTTTTTAAAGTAATCAATTGAAGTTAGTACTTTGACGTGACTGGAATATCAGTAAAATATACTGTATGATATACTTTTTGGCTACATCCATTCGGTGTAATATGAGAAAGTTTCTTGAGAGACAGATGAACATTTGCTGAGCAACAACCCAAAACTTTTTATTAGAAACGTTCCATGTTGTTAATAAAGAATGAGAGAGAGAGAGAGAGAGAGAGAGAGAGAGAGAGAGAGAGAGAGAGAGAGAGAGAGAGAGAGAGAGAGAGAGAGAGAGAGAGAGAGAGAGAGAGAGAGCAAACAAACAAACAAACAACAAACAAACAAACATTTATTTCCATTTTTGTACAATGGTTATTCTTCTAAAAGTAAAAGTAACTGATAAGCAGACATATAATTGAACTAATAAGTAAGATGGTAATGCATATTGTTAAATTAAATGTAGCTTTCATAGAAAATAATAATGCTGTAATAAAAATATTAAAAAAAATGTTAATAATAAAGTAGTAATAATAACACTAGATACAGTATCGTTATTATCGGCATCAGTACCATATTTGTTTTCCTTACAATGAGAATAATTAGTTCTTAACTTAGAGAACAGAGAAGTCGATATCAGTTTACATATAGAGAGGTTAGTGTTAAGGGAAATTGCATTAAATAATTAAGTTTAGTTTATGTGTGAGCAGCAACTATTTGTCCAAAAGAAAACTATATAGTATGCTTTTGAAGTCTGTGAAGGAGGATACATTTTTAAGATGCTTTGGAATATTGTTCCAGAGTGTTGGCTCTTTAATAGTGATCATCTTTGAACCTGCTTCTGTGTTTATTCTCTGAATAAAAAGCTCACTGCTCTGTATTGTGTTGGTTCCCCTTATATCCTTGATTATTTTTAAATCAAATAGCCAGCTAGGATAATGATGGTCCAAAATTTTGTATACAAAAACATAAATAGCATAAGCGACCTTGTTTTCTGCCCGCAGCCATTAAGTTTATTGAGAGCTGGTGTAATGTGGTCGTATTTTCTTATTCCTCCCAGGGCAACTCGAGCTGCAAAATTTATAAGCTTCTGTATTCTGTTTATCTGAGTCTTAGTGGTAGCTCCCCAAACAGTTGTGCAGTAATTAAT
This sequence comes from Halocaridina rubra, assembly GCA_037179515.1. Classification (NCBI taxonomy): domain Eukaryota; kingdom Metazoa; phylum Arthropoda; class Malacostraca; order Decapoda; family Atyidae; genus Halocaridina; species Halocaridina rubra. The sequence continues at coordinate 27,208 of JAXCGZ010012389.1, read as the reverse complement.
GTGACTTAGGGCTAGAGATTCAATAACAGTTATTCGAGTGGTAGTCTCAAAATTGTCTTTTATACGTGATAAGTACAGTAATGTTCCTGTAACCTTTTTGCATACTTTATCTATGTGGGAATCAACCAACATGTAGTTATCAAAGTGAATTCCTAGGTTTTTGACTGTATAGCTAGGTGTAATAATATTGTCGCAAAAATTAATTGTTGTGTTTTCTGGAATTTGTGCTATATGGAACCTTGAACCAATAAACATGCATTATGTTTTACTTTCGTTAATTAACAGCCCAATTTCTTGAAAATAGGTTTTAATTTTTGACAGAGTGTTTTCTGCTCTTAAGGTTAGCTCTGGGAGATTATCAATATCACCACTGAGGAGTAGTTGAGTGTCATCTGCATATTCTGCGACTAGACAGTCTGAAATGAAAGAAGGTAGATCATTTACATAAATGGAGAAGAGGATAGGACCAAGTACTGATCCCTGTGGAACACCAAATGATGCATTTTTTGCCATGGAGATAATGTTGTTAAGATGTATAGACTATTTACGATTAGATAGATACTCTCTAAACTAGCTCAGATCAATATTTAGGTTAGTACATTTACTTATAAGAATTTCATGGTTTACACTGTCGAAGTCTTTTGATAAGTCTAATAATACAAGCAGAGATATTTTTTTTCATATCTATATTATTATAGATACTATTTGTGACTTTGAACAGTGCTGTTTCCGTCGAGAGTTTCGGTCTGAAACCATGTTGGTTAATAGCTAATAGGCTATTTGACTCTAAATATGACATAACTTGGCATGTAACAATTTTTTCTAATATTTTAGAGAAAATGGATAGCAGGGAAATGGGACGATAGTTTGTCACATCTTCTCTGTCCCCCTTTTTATGCAGAGGTATTACATGTGATTTTTTCCAAGAGTCAGGAAACTTTTTATTAACAATGAAAGTGTTCATAATAGTTAGAATATAAGATACACTAATGGGTAGAGCATCTTTGATGAACTGAAATGGTATATCATCTGGACCATAAGAGCCAGAGTTTCTTAGACTCATTATGGTACGAATTAGGGTAGCACAATCAATAGGATTTATCCTGAAGTACTCTCTTGTGTTTACATTGGAAAAATTGTCATTTAAGCAATTACTCATATTCACTGAGTTGATGTTTTCTTGTGTTTTCTCATATGTATTTTCCCAACGTTAGCATAATAGTTATTAAAGTTTTCCACTTTGTCTTTCAACTCCATAATATTTTCATAACTCTCTGAGGTAGTCTTTTCATTTGGTATCATGCCTCTTAACACTTTCCATGTTGCTGCTGTATCATGTCTAGAGTTATTAAATTGTTTTTTTGTAAAAGTCTTTTTCACTTACATTGATGAGAGATCTGACACGTTTCTTTTCTGTTTTATAACATTCTAGGAGAGTCATATCATATCTATTAATTTTTAGCTCTTTTTGTATTTAATTTCTGATTTGCATTGCGTCTTTGATGTCATTAGTTAGCCAGGAGGCTGAGGGGCGGGTTATATTTCTTGTTACAATGGGTGTGCAACTATCTAAGCATTCACAGAAGACTTTTGTTAGAATCTCAACCTGCAAATTGACGTTATCTGTGTATTTAATACTGTTAAGGACATTTGTGTTGTTCATTAATGTTTCACAATAGATATCAGGGGAGTAATATTTTAGACACCGGAATGTCTTGAAGAGAGGCTTCATTTTGGGCTTGTTTATGTTTAGCATAGCAATGTTGAGCTCATGGTCTGCAATTGGGCAGGGAACTACTTCCCAGTAGGGTATACTTTCCACTTTATTTGTTATTAGCAGATCTATTAGAGTCCTAGAATTCGGGGTTATGAGGGTCGGTTTTGTCACTATTTGTGTTAACTTCACAGTGTTGATCACCCTTTTCATTTTGTTATCTTCTGAGAGCAAGTCATCATTAAAGTCACCAAGTATGTATATGGGTTTATGGTGCACACAATTATTTCTGAAAGTTTCTAGCAATTGACTGAATGAGCTGGTAGGTGCTTTAGGGTGACGGTAAACACACCTTACAATGAAAGATGGAAGTTTCTGATAGTGCACAGTGATCCATAAATCTTCGAGCTCTTCAGTTATTTCTAGACCTATGGTTATTTCTGATGCACTAAGATAATTTCTAACATAAATACAGAGCCCACCCCCTCGGCCATGGTCATTGCGAAATATTTTAAACTCTGAGATATTCATGTATTTATTTTCAACTGTAGGAGGAAGCCAAGTTTCACTTACACAGAGGATGTCTATGTTGAAGTCTTTTGTTAGCATTATTATTTCCTCAAAATGAGCGAGAAGGGACTGAGCATTCACATGTACTAATGTTACATCCTTACCATGTATCATCAGGGTGGTATCCATAGTCGTAGTTGTAGTTTGTTCTTGGAGTTGTCCATAATGTGTTTCAACTGTGTGGTTCTGCTGGGAATTCATCATTATAGTGTGTTCTGGGGTTAGCCCGTGGATCCTGGTGTACCTACCGTTGGATGGGTAACGCTGATTTGAATACGTGCCATGGTATGATCGGGCCTTCCCAAAGTTTGTATGCCTAGGTGAGTGTCTAGGGTTGTAAGAGCCATCTCTCCAGGAGAAGTCTCTTGTGAGTGGACGGCAATAAGAGAGGTTTGTATTGAGTCTCTCTCTGTAGTCTCGCGTGTCATAAGCTCTTTGCCGTTTATTTTGGTATGACTGTAGTTTGGGATATTTTGTAGATAACCCAAGTTGTGTCCATTGTTTGCCACCACAAAATGGCTGGACAATTGTGCCTGTAGGCCATTGATTCAGTTTGTAAGCCACATATTCAAATCCTTTCGATATCGTTTTTGTGAAGGAAACCCAATTTGGTTTGCGAGAAAGATCCTTAAGCAAGACTTCTTCAGGGGGAATGCCTTGATTTGTCAACATATTATGTATCTTTCTCTCAAAGAGCTTGCCAGGAATGCGAATATATATATTTGAGCTGTAACCCTTGCACTTGCATTATTGTGTATCTGTGGCTGTGGGGGACAGGACTTCGATGGAATGTTTAGATTAGAGACTGTTTTTATATTGTCTTTCCTGCTTTCTTCACTGTTTTGCAGCCTATTGCTGGGTTGGTTATTTGTGCTGGAAGGTGTAATTTGGTTGTCCTGTTAGTGATAGTTGCTGTGTTGTTAGGAGTAGTGGAGATGGGCTCTATATCATCTTCGCTGTTTTGCACCCCTTTACCAGGTTGGTTATTTGTGCTGGGAAGAATCTTGTTCTGGTTAGTGCCTGTTGTTGTGTTGTTAGGAGTAGTGGGGAAGGGCGCTGTTGTTTCTCCACTATTTTGTAACCTGTTACTGAGTTGGTTATTTCTGTCAGACGGTGTATTCAGGTTGTCTTGTTGACTATCAATTTTATTTGGATCTACCTCTTCTTCACTACCACTGTAATATTCGTCTTTCAATGCACTGAAGGAATTGTGGTAAAGAAATTATTAGATTGGAATTTTTGCTTTTATTAAAGCCCAAACCGTAAACACACCATTACTCTGTCGAACTGATGGGGGGCATTAAAGACGAGAGACGCCAGTGGTTTTAGTGAATAGATGACGGAGTGTTCTTTATAATGGGTTTGAAGCACTGTGTTTCAAGTGCTGCTTTAACTTAACGATACTTTTGTCATTGGTAAGAAACTGAGAAAGAATTTGTGAATAGCAGTAGTCGCGATGTCCATTGGTCATGCAACTTGCTCAAAATTAAAAGATTTTACACATTTCTTTTTCTTCATAAAACTCCATATACCACACAAAAATAGGTACATACACATGAAGTAAGATTTACCATCGCATATAGCTAAACAGTAAATCCTAATCTTCATTTTATGTCACTGTTAGTCCCTATTTTGAGGGTTGATGCAGACAAGTGTGAATGGGGAATTAAGGCTGGATGTCCTGCCTAGCTCTTTGTCTCAATCACGGCTTTGTCTATCCCTGAGTCAAGCACTCTGGCCACTCGGCTACTGTGGTCCCCATGTATGATAGACAAGGAGTGATATGATAAGCATATAACATACCATTATGACTTTGACTAATTTAGATAGCAAGTGACACTTTGATATGGGAGGTTTGAAAAAGTGGAGGTTACAGAGTGAATTTTTGATAGATATATTGCTTTTCAGATGTGAGAAAGTACTAACTTATTGCAAAATACTGTTGTAGTGAAATATGCCCAGTGACAGAATTGTCTTTTAAAAATTATTCAAATATCAGTGTCAATGGAAGATGAAATTGAGACTGGGAATCACGTGCGACAGGTTCGCATGAAGCAATTAGTGCTTGTCGTTTATCACATACATCTGACCCGCAAGTGCATAAACTGGATCCAGTCACCAACAACGACTTTTTCTCTTGCCATAGCTATGTGACCTTTGCAGCTATGTCTAAATTGACAAGTAAAGTCACGTTTACCTTATCTTTTATCATTAATAACTGTTTTGATGTAATTCCTTATCAGAAATAGTGACGCGGATCTTTCCTCTTTCGATCTTTGATAGTCCTTAGCCGTGTTAGCTTTAGATTATTTTGTCCATGATAAAGAAGACTTAAGGTCCACTGCTATGACAATTCATGTATTACTTGCAGTAATATAATGGGAGGGCAAAAGTATAAGTCTTGTTTGACTGTAAACTTTGTGTAAAAAAAAAATGTGTGTTTTAGTTTTAGTGGACTGTACAGATAGTAAATACGATAAGTTTTATGAAGTGAAAGCAGCGTAACATGTGCTGGGCGCCTGATAGAAACTTATTTCGTCACTATTGCATTGATATTAGATATATTTTTCAGTTCTTAACCTCAACTAAAGTTTAGATATTGTAGCAATAACCATGTCCCCTCTTCATGTCTCACTGATTCAGAACGTGGCTGACACTAAAGAGATTTATCGCTTTACTCCTTAATGCGTTTTGCTTAAAATCTCATTCCCAGAAACTCCTGGGTATAAGAATGTGGCATTGATGTCCCTTATGTGGTAATCCCTGTCAGTTGAATGGGAGGAGAGTGTACCATTAGGTCTACAGGGCACGTGATATAACAGTTTCTTCTTCTCTTCGGTGTACGGATATTATGATGATGATAAAAATAATAATAATACTAATAATAATACTAATAATAATAATAATAATAATAATAATAATAATAATAATAATAATAATAATAATAATAATAATATTAATAATAATAATAATAATACCAATAATAATAACAATAGTAATAATAATAATAATAATAATAATAATAATAGTAATAATAATAATAATAATAATAATAATAATAATAATAATAATAATAATAATAATAATAATAATAATAATAATAATAATAAACAATAATGTGGTATTGTATATCGGGTCTGCGGTATGCCACTGTCGTATTTGTAGTTGCACTCACTGTCCTGTATTTAGTTGTGTCGTATGGCATATCATAGATGCCTATAGCCTCACACGGCAGAGAGTGCACTCAGATACCCGCCGTCACCAGGACTGGCCCACAGAGCCCGTGTTAGTCAGGAGTCAGTACTTGCCGGGGGCAGAAGTCACGTCCATAGTTAGTAATCTCCCACTGAGGGGGCGGGAATAGTGAGTGACAAGAACTGTAAAAATGGGAGCTCTGAGGTGGTAAATAAGTGTATACTCTAATAAATAATTTTAAAGAAGAAGATGCTTATCTCTCCATTACTGACCTCGTTACCTATTATACACGGATAGTGCAAATAAAACCTTATCCCACAGTTGGTGGCAGCTTGTAAGATTCATCCATGCCATTATTATAGTGAGGAAGAACAAAGAATTAAGAATACAGAAGAAACAGAGATAAAGAAAAAAAAAAGCAGCTATGGAAGAAATGTTCGAGTGTTGACAAACTTCTAGATGCTTACAAGTAGCGAGACAGCGACGTCGAAGGAGAAAGCCTCAGCTCAGACAGAATCAAGTTACAAGAACCAGTCACTCCTCTCCCCCGTCCCCGTATTGGCAATGCCCTCGCAATGAAAATTGTCCCATGCGGCCTCCATGTATGCCATCGTTACAGTGAGCCGAACTGTGACCGGGGCTTTGAGAGAAAACGCCCCTACCAGAAGTTATATGTTGCCGGATCCAACCAAGAAGATGGCGATTTGTCCGTTTTACCAGAGAGATGAACGACGTTGGCAGGAAAATCACCGGACTCAGAAGAAAGAAGAACCCCCGCCTCCATTGCTTGTAGCTGTGACGTCCTTCAAACAGCATCCCAAAATAGCTAAGTACTTGTGATCTGTATCTAGTGAGTAATGGGACAATTATTAAAAGAAATTGAGGTCGGCGGACTCCGCCATTTTACTTGTAGGGATGCTTTAACTCAGCCACCCTGCATCTAAGAGGGAGTATGGCTTTAGTAAGTTAATAAAAGTAGAATTTCTGTACCCATTACTAACTTGGATAATTTGTACTAATAGCTATAAGCTGTAATAAACTCCATTTTTGTTGTAATTTTGAATAATATAACAAGTAATTGCATTTGACGGGTGTTCAATTTATTTTTATATTGCCTAAGTTAATTATTAAACAGGCAAATGTATTGATTTTAATTGAAAATATTTAATGTATGTGTGAAATAATTTTTATATTAATTTCTCAAAGTGAAATTGACAGATTTTACAAAGTGTTGTAGTGAGAAATATCCTTACAACTGCTTTCAAGGTTCTTTCTTGTTTTCGCGGGAGAAAACTTTTAGCGGGAATGACCGTGTTGGATAGTGTATTAATAGCACTATCTGCATGTTATTATAGGTAGCGACGTCAGTAATGGAGAGATAAGCATGTTCTTCTTAAAAGTTATTTATTAGAGTCTACACTTCTTTAACACCTCGAAGCTCCCATTCTTTGAGTTCTTGTCACTCACTATTCCCGCCCCCTCAGGGGGAGATTGCTAACTATGGACGTGACTTCTGCCCCCGGCAAGTACTGACTCCTAATTAAAGCTCACGCGGGCTCGTATGCCAGTCCTAGTGGCGGCGGGTATCGAGTGCGCTCTCTGTCATCTGGCGGCTATAGGCATCTATGAAATGCAGTATGAGGCTATAGGCATCTATGAAGTGCCATACGACACCCCCCTCCACCACTCTGAAATATATCCAATACTTTGGACTAAGCATAATTACTTTCATGAGAGCCTTATGAATTTTTAACTATCATTATTTTACAAAAAAATGGACCAGAACTATCTAATGAACTAACTTATAAAACTATTACAATCTCATATAATTATCTAAACAGATTGCAGGATAAATATCAAAATTACTATGCAAAAAACTGACAAAAGAAAAATATGTTCTTTATAATAGGCATTGTACATACATACATATACCTTGGCTGTTTCCCCCTTAAATTGGGGGGTAGCCGACATCAAAAAAGGAAAACAGTTTGGGGAGAAGTTATTCTCCCCCCCCGCTCCCCTTCTTCTTTGACGTCTCACAGGAGGTTGGTACAAGGGGGGGATTCCCAGTCCCCCCGCCCCGTCCACTTTTAGTCGCCTTTTACGACACGCATTGTAATTAAAGTAAAAAAATCAAAATTAAGTATTCACAGTTGCAATATATAGCTACTAAGCATTGACAAAATTATTTAAGAACAAAGCTAATTAAGCTATTACACTACTCAAAAAGTACACAATACATTTGGACGCGATATATGCAATTATTTACTAAAACAAAACATTTGTCATGGTGTGAAAAGAGTTAAAAATATTCACAATTACAATATGTAATTACTGTTCAAGGACAAACTGATAGAACTCAATGAACATAATTACACATACATCATATAAAATACAGTTGGCTATGATCTGCAAAGATTAAATCATGACTTAAAACAATGATAATATTTAAACAGAAAAACTTAACATCACAATTATTTTAATTAAATAATGTAAAAATACAATTTATTATGAATTTTGCAAATTGTAACATTTAGCACACATTATAGTGAGAAAAAAAATAGAATTCAACATGCACAATTGATCAATGACACTTATTCTAATAAACTTAAATCTAAGGGAGTCTTTAAGGCTATAAACTACATAAATAAAAAAAAATTAAATTACAAAATATATGTTCTTCCACCAATCATTGCCAAAGATGGTGGGAACATTTTCTTTCCCATTTTTATGAGTTCGAATATGTGGAGGAAATACTTTGTAGTGATTTAACTTTTTTAAATAAGGGATTTTCCATACCCATTTTTTTTCTTTGTCACTAAAGTTATTATATGTATGGGGATTTTTCTTTCCCCTTTTTAATTTTTAATTTTTGGGGGTTTTCATTTCCCCAGCCCATCAGTTACCCATCATTGCTAGGGCTTGGAATATAACTTGATCTAAGTTACTGCTACCTCTACCTAACTCTTCGGGGTAGGTCCGGGTTGTGATGAATCAACCGAATCCTATTTTGATCTGGAGATGGGCCGGACAATGGGAGGGAGTTGATGCATCAACCGCTCACGCCACCTCCTCGTGGAGGCGCAATCTACCTCCACTAGCTGAAATATACGAATATAGCCTGGACTAGATTCTAGGGCTGGAAATTAGCACCTAATGTCGCCAGTACAAATGCAGAAAGAATACATATGACCTCGGCATACAAACAAAGGCCTTTGTCTGCATTCAGAGGGTATACTTTGCCTCCCTGCATCTGCAGGCGCTTGCAATCTCTCCAATGGGTAAAAGGGACTGGGTTGTGAAAATATAGTTTAAAAATTGCAGGTCGGGTCTGCCTGGAAATAGGGTGGTAATGGAAACTATGTGTCTACACCATTAGATTATTATTCCAAGATACTTAGGACTTAGCTGGGAAACTGATTCATAACATTAGTATACTATAGATATCAAAAAGAAAAGTCATGGAATGCTGAGAACAGCCACTAAAGAAATATTCTTATTAGCAGTAACTACAGTAACATAAAAGCATCAGTTCAAGATAAAAATTACAAAATCATTTGATTACTGCTGATAGCATTTACTAAAATAATAATTATGCAGTGATAATTATGGAGTGATAGCAACAATAACAGCCAACATACTAATAACAATACTAATATTCATGGTCATAATAAGAATACTGAATATGAAATAATAAATAATAAATCAGGAATAGCAGTATATATGCAATTGAGATGCAATTTGAAGAAAGAACAGGGTTCTATACTTATATTTCATAATAATGCTCATTCTAACACAGTCTCTTTTACTGTTTGGATTCCTGCAGTCATAAAAAAAAAAAAAATATATATATATATATATATATATATATATATATATATATATATATATATATATATATATATATACATATACAGTGATCCCTCGTTTATTGCGGGGTTAGGTTCTGGGACCGCAAAGTAGGATCACCCTATATGTACATAGGTATTTTGCATTTATTTTTACGTTTACTGAATAAACCATCCCTGTACTGTTAACAAACCACCCTTTACTTCATAAATAACAGCATGCAAGCATAAATTTATATGAAAGTGACAGGAAAACTTACCGTGCATGAGATGGTAATGACGTTTGTAGACTCCATAGGAAATTATTAAGCAGCCAATAATAGCTTTACGGCTGCTTTTTGCAAGCGATGAACATGGTAATGGGGAGTTGCTGTGGCTGTTTCTTCTTTTGTTGGAATATGATCTTGTAAGGAATCATGGCAATGTCAAGAAGATTACAGAAGGTCACCAAATGAACCATTATGACTTACAAAGATGTGAATGAACTGATTGACTGCCACTCACAGCCTTTGACTAATGAAGACTTGGAAGAAATGACAAAATCAGCAAGCAAAGAAGAGGAAGAAGAAGAACTTGAGGAAAAGCACGAAGAAATTGAAAAACCTGACTTTACACTCGAACCAGAAAATAAGGTCGCTTATGCTATTTATGTTTTGTATTCAAAATTTTGGACCATCATTATCCCAGCTGCCTATTTGATTTAAAAACAGTAAGAAATATAAAGGGAACCAACACAAGACAGAGCAGTTAGCTCTTTATTCACAGAACAAAACAGAAGCAGGTTCAAAGATGATCATTATCAAAGGGCCAACACTCTGGAATAATATTCCAGAGCATCTTAAAAATGCATCCTCCTTCACAGCTTTCAAAGGCAAACTATATAGTTTTCTTTTGGACAAATAGTTGCTGCTCATTAAGAACTAATTATTCTCATTGTATGGAAAACAAATATGGAAATGATGCCGATAATAACGATCCTGTATCTAGTGGCATACTTACTACTTTATTATTCACATTTTTATTACAGCATTATTATTTTCTATGAAAGCTACATTTAATTTAACTATATGTCTAACCCTCTTATTTATTAGTTTAATTACATGTCTACTTATAAGTTACTATTAATGTTGAATAACCATTGTACAAAATGGAAATAAATGTTTGTTTGTTTGTTTTGTTTGTTTGCCAGCAACGTCGTCCATACCTCTCATAAGATCGTCAATTCACCATCCCGTGTATCTTCTCACTCACAATCCTATGCATAGTGAAGTACTTCGTGAATCGTACAGGAATTCTCTTTCAACTAGACCGCCCGTCTTTCCATTTGACGTTTCTCAGCCTTCGTGAATGATGTTTCAGCAACTTTCCCTCAGTGCCAAAAGGTATGAGACTTTTCTTAATGCTGGGCGCCTATCCTACACAGGGATGGGGATGGGGAGGCTGAGGTATGACTCGCTGTGCTTCCTTCAACATATCTTCCAGAGACATTTTATAATCTGTATCTTGCATTTATTTCACAACACGAGTTTCACTGGCATATAATTTCTTGTCTCTTTGCGATGATTCTGGCATGGGATCATACTCAGCTGGCACCAGTGTGGTATTTGTATAAAGGGCCTGCGATGTAACAGTGTCATATTTGTAGTTGTACTTCACTGTCATGTATTTAGTTGTACTTTTGCTGCCACCTTTGTCGTATATGATAATACTTATTATTCTCTACACAACAGACCAGGGCTCACTCGAGCAAGGTGATAGATATGCAATGCCCCTGTTCCCTTGGATTCTCATTGTAAGGAAACAAATATGGAAATGATGCCGATAATAACGATCCTGTATCTAGTGGCATACTTACTACTTTATTATTAACATTATTGTTAACATTTTTATTACAGCATTATTATTTTCTATGAAAGCTACATTTAATTTAACTATATGTCTAACCCTCTTATTTATTAGTTTAATTACATGTCTACTTATAAGTTACTATTAATGTTGAATAACCATTGTACAAAATGGAAATAAATGTTTGTTTGTTTGTTTGTTTGTTTGACATACTGTTATATGTATGGGCACCAGCAATATTCTACTTCCCTCGCTCGTTGTTTGACCCTTTTTATAACCTCGAGTCATTCAAACATATAAAGAGATGGCGGACAGAGTTCTTGGTAGTGTCTCCACCAATAGGATTTCAACAGAAGTGGGAACACCCCATAAGCTATATTGTGGGGGCGCCTAAAGAATGCCAATTTTCCCCGCCATTTGAGCGTGGTCTCAGAGAACACAGAAGCCACGTGAGACTTCTGGCTTGCACATGGGACACTCATGTGCGTGATTTATACGTCACTAATAATAATAATAATAATAATAATAAAAATAATAATAATAATAATGTTGTTTTTGCTGTCACGGACTCCCTTTTCTACTAAGGGCTAGGACGGTTTCCTTCTTGCGAAGGCCTTGTTTTGGCAGATGCAATCGTTACCGTGATTGCATACCCTTGCTAACCTCAGACCGTGACGGGGCGTGAACCCTCTACCTGACACCTAATAATAATAATAGTAGTAGTAGTAGTAGTCGTAGTAGTAGTAGTAGTATAGCCTATTCGTTCAGATTTGGCCCTGAGCAGTGGAGAAGGGAGAAATGTTCATTCCTACCTTATTTTCTCCACTGATACTTTACAATAATTAGTCCAGAAAGGTTTGAGCTGTAGCAGGAAGGTGACTGAAGAATAATGACCCATAATAAACTAATAAATGGTTTCCGTAAGTAATATCTAACATACAGAAGAATATACTGGAAGACGGAGCCATCAGTTACAAGAACTGACAATTATTATGACGTCATTGTTTACAACCAATCAACGCTGTACTTCGCTGACGTCACAAGTCCCTTGACCCAGTCAACGTGATTTTTTTTTTTTTTTGCTCCCCTGCCACGACAGACTCATCAGCCTTTTATTAAAATAAAAAATACATCCTAGTGAAATCTATTTGTAAGTTTATTTTGGGTCAATATTCTTCACTCACCTTCCTGCTACAGTTCAAACCAGTCGGGACTAATTACTGTAAAGTAGCAGTGGAGAAAATAAGGTAGGAATTAACTTTTCTCCCTTCTCCACTGCCCAGGGCAAAGTCTGAACAAATAGGCTTTAGCAGTAGTAGTAGTAGTAGTAGTAGTAGAGTGATTACCTAATTGTGATTACCTAATTGTGTTTACGGGAAAGAGCCCAAAGCTCGTATCTTCCCGTCTCCTGATCGGTTCCATTTTTAGACTTAGTGATACTTATCATACCTGTCCTTAAAACTATGGATTGAGATAGCATTTACTACCTCCTCGCTTAGCGAATTCCAATTATCAACTACTCTTACACTGAAAAAGTATTTCCTTACATCCTGCAAACAAGATTTCTTACGAAGCTTCAAACTATGACCTCTAGTTCTAGAGCCAGCCATATCGAAATATCGATCCCTATCCACTCTATCATAACCATGAAGGAATTTAAAGACTGTCACCATATCCCCCTTACTCTTCTAGCTTCGAGTGATGGCAAGTCTAATTCCCTCAGCCTCTCATCATAACCGAGATTGCGTATTTCTGGCACCAGTTTCGTGGCATGTCTTTGAACTTTTTCAAGCTTAGCTATGTGCTTTTTCAAGTGCGGATTCCAAAAGGGGGCTGCATATTCGAGTTTTGGCCTCACATAGGTTACATAAATATTTCTGAACATTTCCTTGTCCATGTGCCTGAAGGCTACCCTTACATTTGATAAGAATGCATATGCTGCCCTTACTACGCCATTTATATGTATTTCTGGAGACAAATCTGCCAGTATGTTTACTCCTAGATCTCTCTCATTTTCTGTCTCTTGAAGTTGTACTCCAGCCACCGAGTAGTCAAGCTTGGGCCTTCTTGCACTTGTGCCCATTCTCATTACCTTACATTTTGAGGTATTGAATTTCATTAGCCGCTTTTCTGACCACTCATGCAGATTATTTAGATCCTCCTGAAGTTCTCTACCATTGTTTTCGTTTTTTACTTTCTTCACAATCTTTGCATCATCTGCAAACATATTCATGAATGAATTTACAGACTCTGGTAGGTCATTTACATATACAAGGAACAAAAGTGGCCCTAAAACTGAACCCTGTGGAATTCCACTACTAACTCTTCTCCATTCAGACACTGAGTGTCTTACTCTAACCCTCTGTTCCCTTCCTTCTAAGTAAGTTTTTATCCATTCCAAGACATTTCCACCTATTCTAGCCATTGATTGCAGCTTCCTAATAAGTCTCCCATGTGGAACAGTGTCAAACGCTTTCAGGAAGTCTAGGAATATGCAATCTGCCCAGCCCTCTCTTTCCTGTAAGATTTGGCTTACCTCATCATAAAATTCTAATAAGTTTGTTACTGTTGATCTTCCTTCTCTGAAGCCATGTTGCCTCACTGACAAAAAGTTGAAGGATTCCAAGTGAAGAGAGATATGTTTCCTTAGTAGTTTCTCCATAAGTTTGCAAACTATGCTGGTCAAGGAAACTGGTCTATAGTTCAGAGCCGTATCCCTCCTTCCCTTTTTGAAGATAGGTATCACATTTGCTTGTTTCCAGCATCTTGGAATCTCCCCCGACTCCAGTGACTCCTTAAATATGATACTTAGTGCCACTGATATTGTGTTTGCGCATTTTTTAAGCACATGAGGGGATATGTCATCAGGACCTGTAGCTTTATGAACATCTAAATCCATCAGCGCTTTGCATACCTCTGTGGCTGTAAGGTTGATGTTCTCTAATACCGGCCCTTGAGCTTCTATCACTGCAATCTGAGGGGGTGGGGTATTTTCTACTGTAAATACTGACTGAAACTCCTTGTTCAATTCTTTGCAGATCTCTTCGTCCGTCTCAGTGATGCTTCCATCCGCTCTCTTTAGCCTTAAAACCTGTTCTTTTACCTTCAGTTTTCCTCTGATAAAGCTGTGGAAAAGCTCGGGATTTTCTTTAGCCTTCCTGGTGATGTCCCTCTCATAATCTTTCTCTGCCTCTCTCCTTTTACTTAGGTAGTCATTTCTTGCTCTTTTGTAGGTTTGCCAGGCATTTATGTTTTTTCTCCTCCTATACCTTTTCCAGCATTTGTCTCTCCACTCCTTAGCTCTTTTACACCCATTATCGAACCATTTCTCTCTGGCATGAATTACACCTACTTTGGTGACAGGTATGCAGCAATCTACTATCTTCCCATATTTCTCACAAAAGATGTCATACATTTCTTGTACAGATTTGTTGTAAAATAAGGTTCTCCAGTCAATAACTGCAAAAAGCTCATTCATTTTGATGTAATCTCCTTTCGGATAGTTCCTCCTCATGTCCTCAGTGCCTCTACTCTCAGGAAGAATGTCTTCAATGATATACTCCATCAACAACACACAGTGGTCACTCTTTCCAATTGGTGGTTCATACTCAATATTTTCAATATCCAACACATTATCTGTGAACACAAGATCAAGTAGTGATGGCTCATCCCCACCCCTGGCTCTTGTTGGTTCCATTACATGTTGGTGTAGGAAATTTAGAGTGCTCGACTTGGTGTGTTTGTATCAGATTTATTTTATTTTAGAATGAATATTTTTCACATTTTTGCTGCAGAAGTTAAAATAAAATTAAGGGTCAACCACCCTCAGTATTATATTGTGGATACAGTGTTCACTTACTATCGGTGGTGTGTTATGGATATTTTTCATTTAACAAATTCTATTCGAATATGACTAAGAATAGTTATTGAGTATTATTCTTATAGATATTTGATTAAAGAATTGCATGAAAGTGACTTAATTCAAATTGGTAATTTGCTTTCTCCAGGTCGTAGTATCATGTTTACACGAGGAAATGTTGATCTCTTGTTAGCCACATGAGGATATAAATTCACGCGAATGATGACGGGATTTTTAGGTAGGTATTTGCTCTATGACTGTTAATTATTCCAGAATGTTCGTGTCCAGTTTACTGAGTGATTTTCCTCTGCTTCCCTTTTAGCTATATTTAACATTGGGCATTTGGATATTGTGATGAATGTTGAGATGTCTTTGACCGTGGCGGACTCATAAATTAAGATGAGTCATCCAATTGATAGGATGGTGCCATCATTATAGTAATGGATAAGGAAACCCACACTGATCTCTCTCTCTCTCTCTCTCTCTCTCTCTCTCTCTCTCTATATATATATATATATATATATATATATATATATATATATATATATATATATATATATATATATATATATATATATATATATATATATATATATATATATATATATCTATATTGAAATACAATATGACAGAGTAACGCTTACATCTGAAGCTGTCGGATTTTACGAAGCTCATTGACCAAGGTCTTTCACGTTGGTTGATGCCGTGAAACCGAGCTCTGAGGTTCGTTCATTTGTTGTAGAATGTAGATATCCACCTAAGGTGGACAGGCCATGATGGGCCAGTAATGAGTAATCTGGAAACTGAGGTCATGTCATACTTGTAAGTACAATGAAAAGTTTCAAATACTTTAAGGATAGTAATAATCTATTTAAAGTCTTCAAAGGGCTGGAGCCATCTCAACTGTGGCTAGTCTTAACATATAACAATATAAAAAGCACCCTAGTTAATTGGCTTATTATAGCCCAAAAGCTTGGGATATAATGCTCGTCCTATTAAACTGTATTGCAATACATCTACGGATCATTGTAAGTTCCTTTATATATACACATAGTTCACTCTTTACGTGTGTTTATAATCCATGAAATTGGAATAACGCCCCTAGAAAATAATAGTAAAAAAATACGAAATACACGAACAACGCCCATGCGAAAAAATTCGAAAAAAAAATTTATTTTAGTAAATAATTGACCGCCTCAGAGGCACTTTTCCGCCATGCTCCTCCTCTTCTACCGCTTAATGCAATCGGATCTTATGAAGAGAATGGAAAAAAAGCATTAAGAACAAACAGCAAACAAACTTACGATATGATATTGTCAGGGAAAGAGCATGTGAGGGTGCATCAGCTGATACGGAGGCGGCAAAACGTTTGCAGATAGAGGTTCATTCTCTCTCATCCTCCTCCTCTTCTATCGCTTAATGCGATTGGATATTGTGAAGAGAATGGAAAAAGAGCTTTAAGAACAAACAGCAAACAAACTTTTGATATAATATTGAAAGGGAAATAGTGTGAGTGTGCATCAGCTGATACGGAGGCGGAAAAACGTTCTGCAGATAGAGATTCATTCTCTCGCATCCTCCTCTTCTTCTACCACTTAATGTGATCATATATTATGGAGAGAATGGAAAAAAAGCATTCAGAACAAACAGCAAACAAACTTGCTGTATAATATCGTCAGGGAAAAAGCGTGCTAGAGCAAAAACGTTTGCAGATAGGGGCTCGTTCTCCCGCATCCTCGTACTCACCGCCTCCATGTACGTCCCAGTGTATGCCTGTTGCCCACCACCTCATAGAATGCATTAATTTGTTTACTGTACAGTAAATCTGTATATCTTTTATACTGCACACTATTTGCATGTTAATATAAATAACTACAGGTCTTTCTGCTTTGCTAAGTACTTATAAAATATGTTTTACTTATCTTATATCTTGGGTATAGTGTGTCTATGTACGGTTCTTAAACGTTATCTATGCCCATTTTCATTGTTCATTATGGAAAATGACTCGTTACATTACGCGAATATTACATTACGCGGCACTTCTGAGAACCTATCTTAGCGTTATTGCAAGAACTAGGTGTATATATATATATATATATATATATATATATATATATATATATATATATATATATATATATATATATATATATATATAATTAGGAATGAACACATTCTATATGAATGCCACTATGTTCATATTACAGATTCCCCAACCTCACCCGTGGCTTCATATTCGCAGTTAATTCAATTCCCAATCTCATTCGGGCATTACAATAACCAAATAAGCACATTACATATGTAAAAACATGAATCATTTTTTACCCCGACTGGGACTCGAACCTAGGACTTATAATTACTAAGTCAAGGCGCTACCAACTATACACCACAGAAGGTTAAAAGGAATCCAACCTTATAGCTTATATCTGCTATACTTAGGAATGAACACATTCTATCTGAATGCCACTATGTTCATATTACAGATTCCCCAACCTCACTCGTGGCTTCATTTTCGCATTTAATTCAATTCCCAATCTCATTCAGGCATTACAATAACCAAATAAGCACATTACATATGTGAAAACATGAATCATTTTTTACCCCAACTGGGACTCGAACCTAGGACTTATAATTACTAAGTCAAGGCGCTACCAACTACACACCACAGAAGGTTAAAAGGAATCCAACCTTATAGCTTATATCTGCTATACTTAGGAATGAACACATTCTATCTGAATGCCACTATGTTCAAAGTCCTAGGTTCGAGTCCCAGTCGGGGTAAAAAATGATTCATGTGTTCACATATGTAATGTGCTTATTTGGTTATTGTAATGCCCGAATGAGATTGGGAATTGAATTAAATGCGATAATGAAGCCACGAGTGAGGTTGGGGAATCTGTAATATGAACATATTGGCATTCAGATAGAATGTGTTCATTCCTAAGTATAGCAGATATAAGCTATAAGGTTGGATTCCTTTTAACCTTCTGTGGTGCGTAGTTGGTAGCGCCTTGACTTAGTAATTATAAGTCCTAGGTTCGAGTCCTAGTCGGGGTAAAAAATGATTCATATTTTCACACATGTAATGGGCTTATTTGGTTATTGTAATGCCCGAATGAGATTGGGAATCGAATTAAATGCGAAAATGAAGCCACGAGTGAGGTTGGGGAATCTGTAATATGAACATAGTGGCATTCAGATAGACTGTGTTCATTTCTAAGTATAGCAGATATAAGCTATAAGGTTGGATTCCATTTAA
The DNA here is from genome assembly GCA_037179515.1 of Halocaridina rubra. Lineage (NCBI taxonomy): Eukaryota > Metazoa > Arthropoda > Malacostraca > Decapoda > Atyidae > Halocaridina > Halocaridina rubra. The sequence continues at coordinate 8,918 of JAXCGZ010012389.1, read as the reverse complement.
CCTTCTTTGGTGTGTAGTTGGTAGCACCTTGACTTAGTAATTATAAGTCCTAGGTTCGAGTCCCAGTCGGGGTAAAAAATGATTCATGTTTTCACATATGTAATGTGCTTATTTGGTTACTGTAATGCCCGAATGAGATTGGGAATTGAATTAAATGCTAAAATGAAGCCACGAGTGAGGTTGGGGAATCTGTAATATATATATATATATATATATATATATATATATATATATATATATATATATATATATATATATATATATATATATATATATTTTTTATGATTGTGTCACCAGGACGGGCCCCCCCCCAAAAAAAAATAAAATAAAACAGCCCGCATTGGGCCTGGGCACGAAAAATACTTAAAGAGAAACAGAGATGGAAAGTGTAATGACTTGTCAGATGTGAAGGGATAATAAAAGATGTGTGATGAATATCCAAGAATATTCAGTGTATATATATATATATATATATATATATATATATATATATATATATATATATATATATATATATATATATATATATATATATATATATATATATATATATATATATATATATATATATATATATATATATATATATATATATATATATATATATATATATATATATATATATATATATATATATATATATGTATATATATATGTATATATATATATATATATATATATATATATATATATATATATATATATATATATATATATATATATATATATATATATATATATATATATATATATATATATATATATATATATATATATATATATATATATATATATATATATATATATATATATATATATATATATATATATATATATATATATATATATATATATTCAGTGATCCCTTGCTATATTGCGACTCACCTATCGCGAATTCAATGCATCACGTTTTTTTGGCGAGTTTTTTTTTGGGGGGTATATGCGAGAATATTAAAATAGTAAAATTTTTAATGTTTTCATAATTTTATTGAAAAAATATTTTTGTTTTCATTATTTTATTGATAAAGAAAAAGTATTTCCTAGCCTAAGAATTATAAAACGGTAAAAACAGTAATAAACAAATTTAAACACGTAACTCTGCATCATAGAAAATGCGATACCGGTATCGGCGTTTCGGAAAACGCAAAGGGTTGCACCTACGTGAGCTAGCACATATTAAAATTTCCAGTATTTTCATTATTTTATTGATTAAAAAAAGTATTTCCTAGCCTAAGAATAATAAAACAGTAAAAAATTGTAAAAAACATAAATTTAGACATGTAACTCACAGTATTGCACCATGTATAATACGATACAGGTATTGGCATTTCGGAAAGCGAATAGGGTAGCACCTACGTGAGATAGTGCTTATTAAAATTTCCAGCATTTTCATTATTTTGTTGATAAAAAAAGTATTTCCTATCCTAAGAATTATAAAACGGTAAAAAATTAGTAAAAAATGTAAATCTAAACATGTAACTCACAGTATTGCACCATGTAAAAGTGTCGCACCTATGTGAGATTGTACATGGGATCCTATTGGCTGATGGATGGGAGACTACGAATCACAGAATTGTTTTTCTGTATGTCCTGTATCATGGGGTCTGATTGGCTTTTTGATTGAAGCTTGGTTCTCCCATCATCTTCCATTATCTCACCTCACCCGTTCATTCTACTCACGTGTGCACCTTTCGCATTGTGCTTCTTAATACATTGTGCTTGTGATTTTGTGAAACTTTTGTATTTCAACCCCTACAATGCCTCCCAAGCGTGCTTCATCTTCGAAGGCTTCTGATAGTATGCCTAAGCGGCAAAGGAAGATGTTGACCATAACAGAAAAGTTAAAACTGTTAGATATGCTGAAGGAAGGAAGAAGGTTCTCGAATGGCTGAAAGTATTTGGCTGTGAAGCATGTACACATCATCATCACGCCACTCACGGTAAGCTTACCTATCACGTTCATATAAATTTACGCTTGTACGCTGTTATTAATAAAGTAAAGACTGGTTTGTTAACAGTGCAGGGAGGGTTTATACAATAAAGGTAAAAATAAATGTAAAATACCTATGTATATATGGTTCTCCTACCTCACAGATTTTCACCTATAGCGGCGGGTCTTGGAACCGAACCCCCACGATAAACGAGGGAGCATTGAATATATATATATATATATATATATATATATATATATATATATATATATATATATACAGTGCTCCCTCATTTATCGCTGGGGTTCGGTTCCGGGGCCCGCCATGATAGGTGAAAAATCGCGAGGTAGGAGCACCATATTTATTATAGGTATTTTACATTTATTTTTACCTTTACTGTATAAACCCTCCCTGCACAGTTAGCAAACCACCCTTTACTTTATTAATAGCAGCGCGCAAGCGTAAATTTATATGATCGTGATATTATGAAGATTGAAAAAAAGCATTAAGAACAAACAGTAAGCAAACTTTCAATATAATATCATCAGGGAAACAGCATGCAGAGAATATATATATTTCATTTAAGTTTCCCATGTACAGTACGATATATGTTTTCTTTGAATGAATTGTATACGTTTTCTTTTTCTCTCAGCTGACTTTACCTACGTTAAGATTTCGTGCAGCATGGTCGATAGATTGAATAATGTTTAGAACCAAGAAATATTAATAATACTATAATCTTGAAAATTAGATAATCCCCAAATAGAGTGAGTAAATAAATATTTTATGAGTAAGATTTTGTGCCTGAATAAGTGTCAGCTGATACAGAGGCAAATAAACAAACAAGCAAACATTTATGTCCATTTTTGTACAATGGTTATTCTTCTAAGATTAAAAGTGACTATAAGTAGACATGCAATTGAACTAATAAGTAAGAGGGTAATACATACAGTTAAATTAAATGTAGCTTTCCTAGAAAATAATAATGCTCTAATGAAAATGTTAACAATAATGTTAATAATAAAGTAGTAATAATAACACTCGATACAGTATCATTATTATCGGCATCATCACCATATTTGTTTTCCTTACAATGAGAATGATTAGTTCTTAACTTAGAGAACAGAGAAGTCCATATCCGTTTGCATATAGCGAGGTCAGTATTTAGGGAAATTGCATTAAATCATTAAGTTTAATTTACGTGTGAGCAGCAACAATGTGTCCAAAAGAAAACTATATAGATTGCCTTTAAAAGCTGCGAAGGAGGATGCATTTTTAAGATGGCTTATGGCACCAGCTACACTGAATTTTCTTGGATATTCATTACACATCTTTTATAATCCCTTCACATCTGACAGGTCATTACACTCTCCATCTCTGTACTTGTTGTATTCTTCATGCCCAGGCCCCCGATAAAAGCTGTTTTGTTTTAATATTTTTGGCCCGTCCTGTTGTCACTATCAATAAAAATAAAAATTTCTTTTCTTTTTGTTTTTGCTCGCCAAAAAAATTTGCGATGCACTGAATTTGTGGTAGGTGAATCGCGATATAGCAAGGGATTACTGTGTGTGTATATATATATATATATATATATATATATATATATATATATATATATATATATATATATATATAGTAACCCCTCGTTTCTCGCGGGGGTTCGGTTCCGAGACCGACCGCGATAGGTGAATTTCCGCGAAGTAGGATCACCCTATATACATAGGTGTTTTACATTTATTTTTACGTTTACTGTATAAACCCTCCCTGTACTATTAACAAACCACCGTTTACTTTATAAATAACAGTGTGCAAGAGTAAATTTATATGAAAGTGATAGGTAAATTTACCGTGAATGAGGTGGTAATGACATGGCATCGTCGAAAAGATTGCAGAAGGTCACCGAACGAACCATGTTATCATCATGTTCTTGTGAGAGTTATTGGAGTGCTTTCACGTGTTCATACATGGCTGCCAGATGTTCGAGTATAAGGACAGGTTCTTCGATTTCCTCGTGGCTAAGTTACGAAGTGAATTGAATGTACAGCACTTATGAAAACCCATGATCATTATGAAAAATGTGGAAGTGGAGAGGCCAAGTATCCTATCAGTAATATTTTGAAATATAGTATACTTTGGACTTTGCATAAACTGGTTTCAATTCCGGTCAGTCTTCAGAAACCAATTGTGTTCCTTCTCCTTCTATGATGGAAGTGTATGGCATTGAAAACTGTGAAAATGATACTAATGCTCCTCCGGTAGAGGAAATCTCTTGTAAATCAGATGTCAAAGAAGATCTGCAGAAGCCGCTTCAAATTAAAGAGGAGTCTGTTGAGGCAAAGGAAATTATATTGATGCTCTCCTAGTAGAGGATATCTCTTGTAAATCAGACGTTAAAGATCTGCAGGAGCCACTTGAAATTAAAGAGGAGTCTGTTCAGGCAAAGGAAATGATACTGATGCTCCCCCAGTAGAGGAAATCTCTTGTAAATCAGACATTAAAGCAGATCTGCAGGAGCCGCTTGAAGTTAACGAGGAGTCTGTTGAGGCATAGGAGACTGTTATCGAAACAACCCCTGAAGCATAACATATTAATAAGCACAACATGAACTGCGCACATGTGATTACCTAATTGTGATTACCTAATTGTGTTTACGGGAAAGAGCCCAAAGCTCGTATCTTCCCGTCTCCTGATCGGTTCCATTTTTAGACTTAGTGATACTTATCATACCTGTCCTTAAAACTATGGATTGAGGTAGCATTAACTACCTCCTCGCTTAGCGAATTCCAATTATCAACTACTCTTACACTGAAAAAGTATTTCCTTACATCCTGCAAACAAGTTTTCTTCCGAAGCTTCAAACTATGACCTCTAGTTCTAGAGCCAGCCATATCGAAATATCGATCCCTATCCACTCTATCATAACCATGAAGGAATTTAAAGACTGTCACCATATCCCCCCTTACTCTTCTAGCTTCGAGTGATGGCAAGTCTAATTCCCTCAGCCTCTCATCATAACCGAGATTGCGTATTTCTGGCACCAGTTTCGTGGCATGTCTTTGAACTTTTTCAAGCTTAGCTATGTGCTTTTTCAAGTGCGGATTCCAAAAGGGGGCTGCATATTCGAGTTTTGGCCTCACATAGGTTACATAAATATTTCTGAACATTTCCTTGTCCATGTGCCTGAAGGCTACCCTTACATTTGATAAGAATGCATATGCTGCCCTTACTACACCATTTATATGTATTTCTGGAGACAAATCTGCCAGTATGTTTACTCCTAGATCTCTCTCATTTTCTGTCTCTTGAAGTTGTACTCCAGCCACCGAGTAGTCAAGCTTGGGCCTTCTTGCACTTGTACCCATTCTCATTACCTTACATTTTGAGGTATTGAATTTCATTAGCCACTTTTCTGACCACTCATGCAGATTATTTAGATCCTCCTGAAGTTCTCTACCATTGTTCTCGTTTTTTACTTTCTTCACAATCTTTGCATCATCTGCAAACATATTCATGAATGAATTTACAGACTCTGGTAGGTCATTTACATATACAAGGAACAAAAGTGGCCCTAAAACTGAACCCTGTGGAACTCCACTACTAACTCTTCTCCATTCAGACACTGAGTGTCTTACTCTAACCCTCTGTTCCCTTCCTTCTAAGTAAGTTTTTATCCATTCCAAGACATTTCCACCTATTCTAGCCATTGATTGCAGCTTCCTAATAAGTCTCCCATGTGGAACAGTGTCAAGCGCTTTCTGGAAGTCTAGGAATATGCAATCTGCCCAGCCCTCTCTTTCCTGTAAGATTTGGCTTACCTCATCATAAAATTCTAATAAGTTTGTTACTGTTGATCTTCCTTCTCTGAAGCCATGTTGCCTCACTGACAAAAAGTTGAAGGATTCCAAGTGAAGAGAGATATGTTTCCTTAGTAGTTTCTCCATAAGTTTGCAAACTATGCTGGTCAAGGAAACTGGTCTATAGTTCAGAGCCGTATCCCTCCTTCCCTTTTTGAAGATAGGTATCACATTTGCTTGTTTCCAGCATCTTGGAATCTCCCCCGACTCCAATGACTCCTTAAATATGATACTTAGTGCCACTGATATTGTGTTTGCGCATTTTTTAAGCACATGAGGGGATATGTCATCAGGACCTGTAGCTTTATGAACATCTAAATCCATCAGCGCTTTGCATACCTCTGTGGCTGTAAGGTTGATGTTCTCTAATACCGGCCCTTGAGCTTCTATCACTGCAATCTGAGGGGGTGGGGTATTTTCTACTGTAAATACTGACTGAAACTCCTTGTTCAATTCTTTGCAGATCTCTTCGTCCGTCTCAGTGATGCTTCCATCCGCTCTCTTTAGCCTTAAAACCTGTTCTTTTACCTTCAGTTTTCCTCTGATAAAGCTGTGGAAAAGCTTGGGATTTTCTTTAGCCTTCCTGGTGATGTCCCTCTCATAATCTTTCTCTGCCTCTCTCCTTTTACTTAGGTAGTCATTTCTTGCTCTTTTGTAGGTTTGCCAGGCATTTATGTTTTTTCTCCTCCTATACCTTTTCCAGCATTTGTCTCTCCACTCCTTAGCTCTTTTACACCCATTATCGAACCATTTCTCTCTGGCATGAATTACACCTACTTTGGTGACAGGTATGCAGCAATCTACTATCTTCCCATATTTCTCACAAAAGATGTCATACATTTCTTGTACAGATTTGTTGTAAAATAAGATTCTCCAGTCAATAACTGCAAAAAGCTCATTCATTTTGATGTAATCTCCTTTCTGATAGTTCCTCCTCATGTCCTCAGTGCCTCTACTCTCAGGAAGAATGTCTTCAATGATATACTCCATCAACAACACACAGTGGTCACTCTTTCCAATTGGTGGTTCATACTCAATATTTTCAATATCCAACACATTATCTGTGAACACCAGATCAAGTAGTGATGGCTCATCCCCACCCCTGGCTCTTGTTGGTTCCATTACATGTTGGTGTAGGAAATTCCCTTGTACGCAATCTAGGAATCTTGCCCCAAAGGAGTCCTCACCACTGTGTGGGTCAAGATTTATCCAATCTATCTCTTTATGATTAAAGTCTCCTATAATCAAAATCCTACATTTTTTCTCCCGCGCCATGTTAACAACTGAGTTTATGACTTCAATCGTACCTATATGACTTTCCTCATAAATTTCAAGCCTATTTTGGTTCCTTGGTGGGTTGTATACAACAGTTATTATAATGCTCTCTGACCCAGTATTTATGCGAGCAACAAGAAATTCCCTGAACTCACTTTCTATAGCCAAGTTTATTTCTTCAACTTGAATCCTCTCACTTATGAGCAGTGCTATCCCTCCACCAGTCCTCTCAGATCTTTCGACCCTTAGTATTCTGAAGCCCTTAGGAAAAACTGTGACACTGTTTATGTCCTCACTCAACTTAGTCTCTGTAATTGCTACTACATCTGCCTTACTGTTGTGAATCCTATCTTTTAATTCTACTGCCTTACCAGCTAATCCATCAGCATTTGTGTATAACAATCTTAATGAGGCCCCATCCCCTGATCTTCTGTCATTATCTTCTTTATCTCCCCTTTGTCTGGAAGTATTCCGTAACGAAAATTTTTCTTCTCTTCTTCATTTCTTTCATCATTTAACCTTCTTGCCTCTTGCAAGAAGTTTTTGATCTTTCCCATCTCTTCCTGTGTTCTGTATCGTCTAATGAACACTTCTTTGCATTCTTGAAGGTCTTTTAGACTTTTTTTTCTCAACAATATTTCCCTACATGTCTCCCCTCTCTCAAAGGTTACTTTTGTTGGTCTCGGCTTTCCTTCCCTCGAATATTTACCTAGTTGGTGTATGTTTACAATATCCTCAGGACCACATACTACTCCAAGCTTTCTTATCAGGTCTACAACGTTAGCTTTATTTTCTTCAAGTCTCCCCTGCCATGTTGGCTCCTGGGATTCACTTATGCCTGAGATTACCACTGTCTTCTCCTTATCAAGTGCCTGTCTGATGAGTGGGTTTGCCCTTTCCATCACAACGTCTTTCATTTTTTCGATTACTGTCTCTTTATAGTCAACTGTTTGTATGTTTTCCAGTGCCACCACCTTTACAGCCTCTTTTACTGCCACATTCCCCTTTAGTGCATCAGCAAAGGACGTTTTCATGGCATCATTTTCCATATTCAGCTCCTGGAACTCTTTTCTGAACTGTTCAATGTTTTCCTTAATCTGAACATTCCAAGCAGCAATCTCGTCTCTCTCAGAAGATAGCAGTGAACTAACATCTAATTCCTTTAGGTTGTCATTTAGCTGTTTGTTTTTATCTTCTTGTTTAGAAATTCTAGATTCTAGTTGACTCTTTTCCCCTTCCAGCTTCTTTATTCTTTTTTCTAGTTCCTTTCTCTCCTGCCCTTGTGCTTTATTTGCTTCCTCCAAAGATCTTATTTGTTCTCTGAGTGTTTCATTCTCTTTCATTTCTCCATCCATATTCCGAATTTTATCATCAAGGCTTGTAACCATTTCCTCTAACTTCTTGATTCTCTGTTTAAGTCCTCTGATGACTACCCCTTCTCCCGACCCATGGGTGGGAGAGGTTTGGGACAGAGATGGCTTCATTTTTATGTTCTCCCTCTCACAGAATATAGAAAGAAGACGAGAAAGAGGAAAAAAAAAAAAAAGAAAAGAGAAAAACTTCTAATTTACCTTCACCCAGAATTTTTATATCTCCATATAAGTGCTATTTAGTGACTCAGTTTGTCTCCTTTCTGGTAACACACATCTTAACTTAAAAACTTGACCATGGTAATTTAAGAATAAAAAGAAAAAGAAAAACAAAAGTCAAACCTGAAGGAAAATTCGAATTTGTGTTCGAGGTGGCACCCACCTGTTTCTGTTATATATTCTTCCTAACTGATAAACTCACTTGCTAACCAAGATATGTTATCACGGGATTTAGACTTTACATTTAACTCAATATATATACAAAATAA
>JAXCGZ010012388.1:7500-28508 GCA_037179515.1 Halocaridina rubra | reverse complement strand
TTTTGTTCTATTTTTTCTTATTTTTAGACTCATCAGTAGAGAAAAGGATGACTTACCCATGGCATATCTAATTGAGTCTCTCTACATGAATTCACATCTTCGAAGCCTGTACTTCTTTCATGATCATAAATTTTATGGTAAGCAATGATACACTGTTGGCTAAGTCACTGCATATTCTTCATCATTTCGATTAACTAAGGTACTGTGTGGAGATTTGTAGCTCGCGGATTGGTCGGTGCAGCGACTGCTTCTTCCCATCTACCTCCACACTCTGGAACTCTCCTCCTCCTTCTGTATTCCCTAATTCTTATAAACTATCTGCCTTCAAATAGCGGATCTATCGTCATCTCAGGGCCTAGTCCCCCATATTTCTGAGTCCTCTGTACACTGACTGTTCTTTCTGTCTGTCGTTTTCCTTTGTGTGACATTACCTCCTCTCTACCATGTCCTTAACCTTTTTTTTTTCCTTCATCTAGGTGTTTTCTCGTGCCCGGGCCTTTATTGATGAGGACAGTTTTAGTCTGTCCCGGTGTCACATTTCATTAAAAAAATCATAATGATGATGCAGTAAAACATGATGGACAATATCTAGACAAAAGACAATATTCCGGAGCTACAGTACATTAAAAGTTAAAGTTAAAGTTTGTGGTTTTAGCCCTCCTATCAGAGGCATCGCCCCTGCTCTGGCGGGCGTCAGCCGGTGCAAGCCCCAACCCCCCACTGTGGTGTCCAGCCACAGCGTTAACCTTCCCAGTAAACAGCTTAAACTCTCGGTCCTGAACGGGAACCGATCTGTCGACCTCGCGAATGCGAATTAGAAGGCAAGTATAAGAAACAATAACTTAAACGAAGTACTTTACATATGTATGACACATTCTGATAAAATAATCTCGGCAACTTTTCCCTGGTGAATACAAGAAACTCTAACATTTAGAGTGTGAGATAAAGAGGGAAAGTTAGATGGGAAAACATTTGGAACTATTAGCTTTTGGAATTAGACAATGCAAATCAATTGAAAATGGTAATTGCAAAGCTTAAAATAATTGCTTTGGAATCTGAAAGAGTTTTTTTTCTCATAATGTTCGATGTGAAAAGATCGATTTTTATATTCATTTCAGCACCCAGTACCTAACGGAAATGACAATCAAAATCAATTGTTTTACGTCGAAAATATGTGGAAAACTACATTTCAGTTACTGAAGTAAGCTTCTCATCTGCCCACATTACCCTCCTTCCTAATTGTCCAACAGACCTCATACCTTAATTAACATAGCACGAGGGTCTGCCCCTCTCTTTTTTATCTCTTACTTTATTTAATTTTCGTACTTTTCCCTCCAATTCCCTTATATCCTTAATTCCCTCCCCTTTTTTCCCCTCCTATCCCATCCTAAAAGAAAAAAATAACCTAACTACCCTAATCAGAACTAAACTAACTTAACATTTCAGTAAACTATATAATTATCAACCAGCTTCTCTTAATTGGGCTTTTACCCCTCCTCTCCTTTCATAGTTTCCTTTACCTAACCTATCGTAAAATATCTATTTTGTTCTATTTTTTCTTATTTTTAGACTCATCAGTAGAGAAAAGGATGACTTACCCATGGCATATCTAATTGAGTCTCTCTACATGAATTCACATCTTCGAAGCCTGTACTTCTTTCATGATCATAAATTTTATGGTAAGCAATGATACACTGTTGGCTAAGTCACTGCATATTCTTCATCATTTCGATTAACTAAGGTACTGTGTGGAGATTTGTAGCTCGCGGATTGGTCGGTGCAGCGACTGCTTCTTCCCATCTACCTCCACACTCTGGAACTCTCCTCCTCCTTCTGTATTCCCTAATTCTTATAAACTATCTGCCTTCAAATAGCGGATCTATCGTCATCTCAGGGCCTAGTCCCCCATATTTCTGAGTCCTCTGTACACTGACTGTTCTTTCTGTCTGTCGTTTTCCTTTGTGTGACATTACCTCCTCTCTACCATGTCCTTAACCTTTTTTTTTTCCTTCATCTAGGTGTTTTCTCGTGCCCGGGCCTTTATTGATGAGGACAGTTTTAGTCTGTCCCGGTGTCACATTTCATTAAAAAAAATCATAATGATGATGCAGTAAAACATGATGGACAATATCTAGACAAAAGACAATATTCCGGAGCTACAGTACATTAAAAGTTAAAGTTAAAGTTTGTGGTTTTAGCCCTCCTATCAGAGGCATCGCCCCTGCTCTGGCGGGCGTCAGCCGGTGCAAGCCCCAACCCCCCACTGTGGTGTCCAGCCACAGCGTTAACCTTCCCAGTAAACAGCTTAAACTCTCGGTCCTGAACGGGAACCGATCTGTCGACCTCGCGAATGCGAATTAGAAGGCAAGTATAAGAAACAATAACTTAAACGAAGTACTTTACATATGTATGACACATTCTGATAAAATAATCTCGGCAACTTTTCCCTGGTGAATACAAGAAACTCTAACATTTAGAGTGTGAGATAAAGAGGGAAAGTTAGATGGGAAAACATTTGGAACTATTAGCTTTTGGAATTAGACAATGCAAATCAATTGAAAATGGTAATTGCAAAGCTTAAAATAATTGCTTTGGAATCTGAAAGAGTTTTTTTTCTCATAATGTTCGATGTGAAAAGATCGATTTTTATATTCATTTCAGCACCCAGTACCTAACGGAAATGACAATCAAAATCAATTGTTTTACGTCGAAAATATGTGGAAAACTACATTTCAGTTACTGAAGTAAGCTTCTCATCTGCCCACATTACCCTCCTTCCTAATTGTCCAACAGACCTCATACCTTAATTAACATAGCACGAGGGTCTGCCCCTCTCTTTTTTATCTCTTACTTTATTTAATTTTCGTACTTTTCCCTCCAATTCCCTTATATCCTTAATTCCCTCCCCTTTTTTCCCCTCCTATCCCATCCTAAAAGAAAAATATAACCTAACTACCCTAATCAGAACTAAACTAACTTAACATTTCAGTAAACTATATAATTATCAACCAGCTTCTCTTAATTGGGCTTTTACCCCTCCTCTCCTTTCATAGTTTCCTTTACCTAACCTATCGTAAAATATCTATTTTGTTCTATTTTTTCTTATTTTTAGACTCATCAGTAGAGAAAAGGATGACTTACCCATGGCATATCTAATTGAGTCTCTCTACATGAATTCACATCTTCGAAGCCTGTACTTCTTTCATGATCATAAATTTTATGGTAAGCAATGATACACTGTTGGCTAAGTCACTGCATATTCTTCATCATTTCGATTAACTAAGGTACTGTGTGGAGATTTGTAGCTCGCGGATTGGTCGGTGCAGCGACTGCTTCTTCCCATCTACCTCCACACTCTGGAACTCTCCTCCTCCTTCTGTATTCCCTAATTCTTATAAACTATCTGCCTTCAAATAGCGGATCTATCGTCATCTCAGGGCCTAGTCCCCCATATTTCTGAGTCCTCTGTACACTGACTGTTCTTTCTGTCTGTCGTTTTCCTTTGTGTGACATTACCTCCTCTCTACCATGTCCTTAACCTTTTTTTTTTCCTTCATCTAGGTGTTTTCTCGTGCCCGGGCCTTTATTGATGAGGACAGTTTTAGTCTGTCCCGGTGTCACATTTCATTAAAAAAAATCATAATGATGATGCAGTAAAACATGATGGACAATATCTAGACAAAAGACAATATTCCGGAGCTACAGTACATTAAAAGTTAAAGTTAAAGTTTGTGGTTTTAGCCCTCCTATCAGAGGCATCGCCCCTGCTCTGGCGGGCGTCAGCCGGTGCAAGCCCCAACCCCCCACTGTGGTGTCCAGCCACAGCGTTAACCTTCCCAGTAAACAGCTTAAACTCTCGGTCCTGAACGGGAACCGATCTGTCGACCTCGCGAATGCGAATTAGAAGGCAAGTATAAGAAACAATAACTTAAACGAAGTACTTTACATATGTATGACACATTCTGATAAAATAATCTCGGCAACTTTTCCCTGGTCAATACAAGAAACTCTAACATTTAGAGTGTGAGATAAAGAGGGAAAGTTAGATGGGAAAACATTTGGAACTATTAGCTTTTGGAATTAGACAATGCAAATCAATTGAAAATGGTAATTGCAAAGCTTAAAATAATTGCTTTGGAATCTGAAAGAGTTTTTTTTCTCATAATGTTCGATGTGAAAAGATCGATTTTTATATTCATTTCAGCACCCAGTACCTAACGGAAATGACAATCAAAATCAATTGTTTTACGTCGAAAATATGTGGAAAACTACATTTCAGTTACTGAAGTAAGCTTCTCATCTGCCCACATTACCCTCCTTCCTAATTGTCCAACAGACCTCATACCTTAATTAACATAGCACGAGGGTCTGCCCCTCTCTTTTTTATCTCTTACTTTATTTAATTTTCGTACTTTTCCCTCCAATTCCCTTATATCCTTAATTCCCTCCCCTTTTTTCCCCTCCTATCCCATCCTAAAAGAAAAAAATAACCTAACTACCCTAATCAGAACTAAACTAACTTAACATTTCAGTAAACTATATAATTATCAACCAGCTTCTCTTAATTGGGCTTTTACCCCTCCTCTCCTTTCATAGTTTCCTTTACCTAACCTATCGTAAAATATCTATTTTGTTCTATTTTTTCTTATTTTTAGACTCATCAGTAGAGAAAAGGATGACTTACCCATGGCATATCTAATTGAGTCTCTCTACATGAATTCACATCTTCGAAGCCTGTACTTCTTTCATGATCATAAATTTTATGGTAAGCAATGATACACTGTTGGCTAAGTCACTGCATATTCTTCATCATTTCGATTAACTAAGGTACTGTGTGGAGATTTGTAGCTCGCGGATTGGTCGGTGCAGCGACTGCTTCTTCCCATCTACCTCCACACTCTGGAACTCTCCTCCTCCTTCTGTATTCCCTAATTCTTATAAACTATCTGCCTTCAAATAGCGGATCTATCGTCATCTCAGGGCCTAGTCCCCCATATTTCTGAGTCCTCTGTACACTGACTGTTCTTTCTGTCTGTCGTTTTCCTTTGTGTGACATTACCTCCTCTCTACCATGTCCTTAACCTTTTTTTTTTCCTTCATCTAGGTGTTTTCTCGTGCCCGGGCCTTTATTGATGAGGACAGTTTTAGTCTGTCCCGGTGTCACATTTCATTAAAAAAAATCATAATGATGATGCAGTAAAACATGATGGACAATATCTAGACAAAAGACAATATTCCGGAGCTACAGTACATTAAAAGTTAAAGTTAAAGTTTGTGGTTTTAGCCCTCCTATCAGAGGCATCGCCCCTGCTCTGGCGGGCGTCAGCCGGTGCAAGCCCCAACCCCCCACTGTGGTGTCCAGCCACAGCGTTAACCTTCCCAGTAAACAGCTTAAACTCTCGGTCCTGAACGGGAACCGATCTGTCGACCTCGCGAATGCGAATTAGAAGGCAAGTATAAGAAACAATAACTTAAACGAAGTACTTTACATATGTATGACACATTCTGATAAAATAATCTCGGCAACTTTTCCCTGGTGAATACAAGAAACTCTAACATTTAGAGTGTGAGATAAAGAGGGAAAGTTAGATGGGAAAACATTTGGAACTATTAGCTTTTGGAATTAGACAATGCAAATCAATTGAAAATGGTAATTGCAAAGCTTAAAATAATTGCTTTGGAATCTGAAAGAGTTTTTTTTCTCATAATGTTCGATGTGAAAAGATCGATTTTTATATTCATTTCAGCACCCAGTACCTAACGGAAATGACAATCAAAATCAATTGTTTTACGTCGAAAATATGTGGAAAACTACATTTCAGTTACTGAAGTAAGCTTCTCATCTGCCCACATTACCCTCCTTCCTAATTGTCCAACAGACCTCATACCTTAATTAACATAGCACGAGGGTCTGCCCCTCTCTTTTTTATCTCTTACTTTATTTAATTTTCGTACTTTTCCCTCCAATTCCCTTATATCCTTAATTCCCTCCCCTTTTTTCCCCTCCTATCCCATCCTAAAAGAAAAAAATAACCTAACTACCCTAATCAGAACTAAACTAACTTAACATTTCAGTAAACTATATAATTATCAACCAGCTTCTCTTAATTGGGCTTTTACCCCTCCTCTCCTTTCATAGTTTCCTTTACCTAACCTATCGTAAAATATCTATTTTGTTCTATTTTTTCTTATTTTTAGACTCATCAGTAGAGAAAAGGATGACTTACCCATGGCATATCTAATTGAGTCTCTCTACATGAATTCACATCTTCGAAGCCTGTACTTCTTTCATGATCATAAATTTTATGGTAAGCAATGATACACTGTTGGCTAAGTCACTGCATATTCTTCATCATTTCGATTAACTAAGGTACTGTGTGGAGATTTGTAGCTCGCGGATTGGTCGGTGCAGCGACTGCTTCTTCCCATCTACCTCCACACTCTGGAACTCTCCTCCTCCTTCTGTATTCCCTAATTCTTATAAACTATCTGCCTTCAAATAGCGGATCTATCGTCATCTCAGGGCCTAGTCCCCCATATTTCTGAGTCCTCTGTACACTGACTGTTCTTTCTGTCTGTCGTTTTCCTTTGTGTGACATTACCTCCTCTCTACCATGTCCTTAACCTTTTTTTTTTCCTTCATCTAGGTGTTTTCTCGTGCCCGGGCCTTTATTGATGAGGACAGTTTTAGTCTGTCCCGGTGTCACATTTCATTAAAAAAATCATAATGATGATGCAGTAAAACATGATGGACAATATCTAGACAAAAGACAATATTCCGGAGCTACAGTACATTAAAAGTTAAAGTTAAAGTTTGTGGTTTTAGCCCTCCTATCAGAGGCATCGCCCCTGCTCTGGCGGGCGTCAGCCGGTGCAAGCCCCAACCCCCCACTGTGGTGTCCAGCCACAGCGTTAACCTTCCCAGTAAACAGCTTAAACTCTCGGTCCTGAACGGGAACCGATCTGTCGACCTCGCGAATGCGAATTAGAAGGCAAGTATAAGAAACAATAACTTAAACGAAGTACTTTACATATGTATGACACATTCTGATAAAATAATCTCGGCAACTTTTCCCTGGTGAATACAAGAAACTCTAACATTTAGAGTGTGAGATAAAGAGGGAAAGTTAGATGGGAAAACATTTGGAACTATTAGCTTTTGGAATTAGACAATGCAAATCAATTGAAAATGGTAATTGCAAAGCTTAAAATAATTGCTTTGGAATCTGAAAGAGTTTTTTTTCTCATAATGTTCGATGTGAAAAGATCGATTTTTATATTCATTTCAGCACCCAGTACCTAACGGAAATGACAATCAAAATCAATTGTTTTACGTCGAAAATATGTGGAAAACTACATTTCAGTTACTGAAGTAAGCTTCTCATCTGCCCACATTACCCTCCTTCCTAATTGTCCAACAGACCTCATACCTTAATTAACATAGCACGAGGGTCTGCCCCTCTCTTTTTTATCTCTTACTTTATTTAATTTTCGTACTTTTCCCTCCAATTCCCTTATATCCTTAATTCCCTCCCCTTTTTTCCCCTCCTATCCCATCCTAAAAGAAAAAAATAACCTAACTACCCTAATCAGAACTAAACTAACTTAACATTTCAGTAAACTATATAATTATCAACCAGCTTCTCTTAATTGGGCTTTTACCCCTCCTCTCCTATCATAGTTTCCTTTACCTAACCTATCGTAAAAATAATAAACTCATCCTGGAATGAATCATTATTATAAGTAGGCTTTCCCTAGAAATAAAATGTACACTATATTCCTTGTTCTGGAATCACTTTGTAAAAAAAAACAAAGAGGAACAGGCAAACATACGACACAAGAGTGGTCATTTCAAACCTGACAGCAAGGTAGTCCTTTGCAAGAAGGCAACCGTCCTAGCCCTTGGTTGAAAAGGGAGTCCGTGACGTAAAAAGGGAACAACAGCAAGGTAGTGTTGTCAAGTCGTACATTCAAGAATCTTCCCGACTGGTCTTAAAAACTCACTTGATAGGGAGTTCACCTATATTTTTTTCTGCGCGAGTCTGCTCAGTCTGTTAGATCCTGAGGGGAATCCGCCAAACATGACAACAATGATGCAGACTGAGCGAGGAAGGCTAAAATGGCATCTTACTCCTGAAGTAAGCGCTGAGTTGTGGCACAGACACGTCATTACCTCACTTTGCTTACTGTATGAAGTTTACCACAATTCAAATCACGTTTTGCAATGAGTTCTACATGCTTTATTCCGTCCTACACACATGACCAGGAATGCAGCCAATGCCAATAGATGTGCATTTTCTTTCGTTAGACAAGCAATAGGTCAGTATGCATTAGGTTTGTTCCAGTTACCTCTAGGAATTGGAATGAAAAGAGTAGCCCTGTTATTGAGTCAATGGAGCTTCAGAAGTTTAAGATAGGCACAAGTATATTTTTATCAAGTTGATATAAATGCTGAGTTTTTAAGATTATTGTGGAATAATGCAAGCATTGCAATACTGAGATGCACCAATTGATATCTTCTCTTGTTCTGCACCAAGTTGATATTAATGATAATAATGATAATAATAATAATAACAACAACAACAATAACAGCAATAATAATGATAATAATTATCATAATAATAGTACTGATAACAACAACAACAACAACAACAACAACAACAACAATAATAATAATAATAATAATAATAATAATAATAATAATAATAATAATAATAATAATAATAATAATAATAATAATAATAATAATAATAAAAATAATAATAATAATAATAACGTTGTTACTAAAACTGAAATATAGATGATATTTCACATACATAACCAGCATTACTGACATTAATAAAGCTAAAAGTTTGTTAAAATAACAAATGCCCAACATACAGGATCAGTCAGTAAATATCACAAAATGAGAGTAAAAAACTGCTGACGTTTGCTTGCAGACATCTCCACGGCAATATCTTTGTGCATTAAATCGTGGGCAATGGTCACTCTGTTCACGTGCTCTGAAATAATGCAACACCTCCAGTTCATAATGCGAAACAACAAGGTTGAGGACTCGCGTATTGCCATCGTTGTATGCAGTACTGTTCACACAAAGTCACTGTTTAAAAAGGTAATGTAATAAGTAAAATATATCATCATATTTTGTTAAAATTTTCACAAATATCCATTTGTTATTATCATTGCACTTCCTTATATGATTGCAGACCACAAGCATATACAATATAGCTTGCAACTGAAAGTGCCTGACTTTCATACTATACTTTACTATTTTGAAAACCCACTGCAGATTCATGCCAGGTACTTAGAATCGGCTTCAGTTCAGTGGTACGTTTTCACCACTAACGATACCATCACTTACAGTATGGACTATATACGAGAGGGAACACAGGTAAGGGAAAAATACAAATTTTACTATTGTCATTACCTCTGCCAGCCCTAAAGCTTACATAAAGAAATAACAATGAGAAATTTGCTTGACAAATACATAAAGGTAGTCTAAGTATAAGAAAATAGGCCATGCATTAATTGTAGTTTGTTTCAGGTCACATTTGTGGAAAGGAAAAATGAAGGAATATATTATCTCATGTCTTCTTTTGTCAGTGTTCATAACAAGGTGTTGTAAGTATTTAATGTAACATTTTTTTCTGCTTCTCTAATGACCTCTAGCTCAAATCTGTATTCATAACCTCCTCAGGCTTAATTAACGTCGAATGCAGATTCATTCATAAGAGTGTATAAAATGCTTCCAAAATTATATAATTCTCTTCGAATTTTGTTATATGTAAATTCAATATTTATTAAGTTTTCAATAACGTTACTTTTCTCAAAGATTGCATCAGTGCGGTTGGTGGATGTGGAACAATACATCTGTTTTTACTAACATCTCAAAAATACCCCTAAATCGGCCAGAGACTGATAGAGACTTCAAAGGTAGGGAACTAACAGTAACCATAACAGACAACGGGCCTCGTTGGGACCTTCAATACCTGAACGATGGCCGTATCATTCCTGTCTCGGGGATTGATTACAATTTTCTGAAAACTGTCGGAGAGAAGCTAAACTTCACGTGAGTTTGAAATATATGACAAAAGTTTACTTTTAGAAATTTATATTTGAAATCAAGCATGTGCTGAATAAGTAAATTACTGAATGTTATACTAGTCAGTGTCATGATTTGTTTATATGAAGATAAACTGAACTTCAAATTGACATAGTGATAAGCTCAGTAATCATATATTAATTCACCCACAGCATAAGAGTGAAGCTTACTCCTGACGGTCAGTGGGGAAATTTACACGAAGACGGGACAGTCACTGGCATGATTGGGGTTGTCCATAGGCATGAGGCTCATATGGCAATGAATGAAATAACAATTAATGGTTAGTAGCAACCGAACTCTCAAAACATTAATAGTTGTTTTCTAACCTTAAATGTGACATATATTTGTAGGACTCTGATGTAGCTGCTTATACACTGCCAGAAGTCTTTGCAGAATATGCATGTAAAATTGCTAGTAAAATGTCCAAATAAAAGGACATTAAAAAGAAATTTACAAATTTAACTCTTTTTCAGAGGATAGAGAGAGGGTGATCGATTTTGCATACCCATATTACACAGAGTCGATAGTTATGATATCTCCAGCTCCAGCTAAAAAACAAAAGTTTTATGCTGTGGTTACACCCTTCACTGTTAAGGTGGGTACACTGTTAATCTCATATACCTCTGTTTTTAAATATATTCTGAAACTATAGTACATTTTACTGTATTTATTTCAAGGCTCTTTACTCTTTACTAGAGATTAGTGTAACAGTATTATTTCTTCACATTACCCACTTGCTCCAAAAACAATGGTTTGGAGGTATAGCGAGGCTAGGAAAATTGTCTATACCACATATTTGCGTCTCTCCATAAATGTCAAACGAGAACCTTAACATAACTGTAATCATCTCATTATGAATAATCCTAAAGTTAATGCTGTGACATTAAAGACTATTACACTGTACTTGATAAGAAAGTTTCTTGATGGAAGTTCTAAACATTCATACGAAAGATGATAAGTACTGCTGGGGCAAATTTGGATGAACCAGAGGAAATATATCGCGAGAAGAAATCCTTGAGACTGACGAAATGCTGAAACTTTACAGCTGATGATCTTGAAGAGTTTAACCTTCAAGTGTCTGGTCAATTTAAGAGCAATTCGTCTTTGATTACTTCATGCCACAAGTATTTTCAATTCGTCTTTGATTACTTCATTCTACAAGTAATTTATTGGCAAAACTATTAATTTTTTTTATTTTCTGACTTCAGCTCCAATATCATGAAAAGCATTTGCTTCGAATTTTCAGGTGAAAAAGTTGAAAATTTCCTTTTTAATATATGTTTAATTTTTATTTTATCTTCAAGTGGAATGTCTATACAATCTATAGCTATTCCTTTAACTGCAAATCTTGTATCAGTTCATGATCTCTAGGTTGCGAATTCCAATTTCCTTTTTTTCCTTTTTTCCCAAATTTAATGATGAGGCCAATAACCGTAAGGCTACGGCCACACCAGACGCGACGAACGCGGAGGCTTGAGCGGGGAGGGATGACGCGGCATGATGAAGCTCATTAAATTATATGTGGGTGGCTACATTGAATGAGCGAGGAGGTATGTCGCTCCCCTTACCCTCCTCTCTTGATGCTACGCGATACAGTATGTTCCAAAATGACCCGCACAGCCTAGCAACATCCCTAGCTATTTTCATCATGTCGACTGAACAAATTATTTAAAGACGCTGACACTTTCTATTTGGACAGGCATCGCGATGGCGCTGATCTCGCCGCTCATCGCTCCACGCTACCTCCCAGCTCGTCTCGTCTGGTGTGGCCGCAGCCTAATGCATTTATTCAAGTTCCTGCTAGTTGAAAGTAGTAATAATAACATGAAATAGAATTAAACGTCAGCTATAATTTCTAACTTTACACCTCTCTGAGAATATTTTATAAATATCAGTTGGATTTCTCCATTAAAACACAAAATTTCACAAGTATTATATTAACATGCCGTTGCTGTATTTGAACTGATTTTCTTTACTAAATGTAAACTCTACTAAGAACTTTAGACTTGTAGGATAGTTGACTCCGCCAATTAAGAGACCAACTTGGACTAAGTTTGCCCATACTATAATGCTAGTGCTCTCTCTACTATGATAATATAATTTACTAGGATGTACAGCCTCAATGGGTACTTTTTTAAGCAAACACCCATTGTTTTATTTGGAAGTATACGAGTAACATTCCTCCCACGTGTCATGCAACTAACAAATGTAGCTAGTTCAGGGTTATCTTCAGTATTCTAAGATTCATCAGACTAAACAGCTTTATGCAACACAGGTGTTCAAGTCACTCTGCAAGCTTACGTATGAGTCTAACGCTGATTTATAAAACAGGCATAGCTAATCCCAATGCAGAATATGTCCAGTAGAGAGAACAATGCCCCTTTTTTTCGATTTCCTGCTGATGCGTTATTGAAAATTATTTCATCAATTATAACTGAAGTCTAGGTATACCATATACTGAACGTAATTGTAAAAATCCATGATTCCAAGTTGGAGAATCTTTAAATGATATTCCTTGATTTTTCAGGGGTGGTTTCTAGTTTTAGCTGCAGTTCTGATCATTGGTCCAGCCATGAGGTTAATGATATGGCTAAGGAAAATGATCTCTGGGCAACATCCATCGGAGAACGAGTCAATTTCCAACCTCAGCTTCAACATGTTACGCATTTTGCTGATGCAAGGATGCCCATTGTCTCGAATGGAATACCGAGCATGTAGAATAATCTTCTTATGCTGGTCCATCTTCTGCACATTCATAATATGTAATTGGTTCCCATCACATCACTATATATATATATATATATATATATATATATATATATATATATATATATATATATATATATATATATATATATATATATATATATATATATATATATATATATATATTACAAGTAATGTTTTTCCATTTTTTCATTATTAATTACCACTCAAACGATACTTAATGCTTCATTATGAGTAATATCCTTAATACTTAATCCTTAATACTTAATACTTAATCCTTAATCCTGATGCTGGCGTACAAATGATGTAATAACTTGCAAATAAAATTTTGTTTTCCAACAATAAAGAGGTCCTTGAAGGTTTGGGGAATAATAAAACTTAACATTTCTTTAAATGCATATCAAAATAATGAAATGGGTGTACTCATAAACTTCCTTGAGTAAATATGGGCCAAGTAATATGGATACACCCCCCGACCAAAATCAGAATTACTGTATTTTCTTTATACATATACATATGCCTCATTCCCCCTTGTAGGGGGGGGGAGTGACCGAGCCAACAAACGTACATTCACCACGATCCACACACATCCCAGCAACTCCTGAGGGAGGGGAATTTAAGAATACTTCCTCCGTGTTCCCCTGTGTCGTAAAAGTCTACTAGATGGGGCGGAGCGGAGAACTGGAAATCCCCCTCCTCTGTATTTTACTTCCTAAGAATAGCCAAGTGGTTTGCTTATTACAACAATATAATCAATTATTCCCATTTATCTCGCTTTGAATCCGTTGATTAGGGACAAAAACTGTCCGAAAACTGGCCTCACAATATAGTAGTAATGCTTCCTATGCATTAAAACTGAAATTTTCAAAATATAAAAATACTTCATAACCAAGCCTCTGGGTTGCAATTATTAAAAGCTGTCAGAGAGAATAAGTTGATTTATCGCTAAGATAACATATATTTTTGTTTGATAAATAAGAAAGGAAAATATCTTAAAGACTATTTCTAATATAGCATTAAATAATTTATATAAAATTTTGTCAACTTTCATATTATGGAAACGGAAGTCACACTGTCTTCGCCTAAAAAGTTTATATATATATATATATATATATATATATATATATATATATATATATATATATATATATATATATATATATATATATATATATATATATATATTCTCCTTCACTTTTTAAATCTCTAGGGATGTACTCCAGTGTCCTACCATCAACTCTTGTTGTTCCAACTTATGAAAAGGCCATTGATTCCATCAGTGATCACTTGGCTGCCATAGAAGATCAGAAATACATCTCCCTTCTAGGATGCGAAGGATTTCTAGAACAAGTGTACAAAGTAAGCAGATATGAAGATGATGCATGTAAGAGTCTTATATATCACTCTATTAACTAAGCAAAGTTACACGCAGTGTTACAAAGTGAGTAATCTGCATGTGATGAAAAAAAAATCAGATGCAAATAAACTTTTAGTCATATCCAGGCATTATTCTACGATCATGATGGTGATACCAGTTAACATATATTCCTGCTTCAGGTCTTAAGGTGCGTCCACACCGGCAACAAAACATATCAACAACAAAATTGACAACATTGGACGCAACAATGTTTGTATTGCTACTGACACGATGGTGTCGATATGTTAGTATGGAGCTGTAAGTGATATGTTGGTACTACTGGTATCTGTAGATGTCGACTGCGATGTTTAGGTCAATGTTTACAACTTGTCTCCGACTGCATGTTGCCGGTGTGGACGCACCTTAAAGGTGCGTCCACACCGGTAATACTGGTCCACACCAGTAGTACCAACATATCACTTACAGCGCCATACCAACATATCGACACCATCGTATCAGTAGCAACACAAACATTGATGCGTCCAATGTTGTCAAATTTGTTGTTGATATGTTTTGTTGCCGGTGTGGATGCACCTTAACGGTATGTTTATGCAAATACTCGATCTCCTTCACCTCAGAATTTACTTGCAAACATTAGTAAGACTCATTCTCTTCTCAAGAATCATTCTTGTGATGATTTTAGCATGATCTAAGGATTTCACTGGATCTCAGCCACACATATACTTTGCAGAATACTTGTAACTACAACTACCATTATAAAGTTGTTAACTACTTCCTTAGAAACTGCAAAAATAGGAAGACAAAATTTATTTCCTTTTCTCGGGCAGTGCGAATCACACACATTCAAAAACAATCTAAATTTCGCGGTAATCATGAGCAAGTGTTTTTATACACATAATTTTTTTTCTACAAGTAAGTCCTTTTGCTACGGCTACTTCATTTCGTCATCTTTTAGTAATTTATTTCCAACATTTTCCCTTAATACTTTTACACACTCTTAATGATTTGGTGTCTATACTCACACTCTGATTTTCATTTAAGCAAAGTATAAAACGACATGGTTTCAACAGCACTATAGTTTTGCAAGTTTGCACGAAAACTATACCACTTAATCTTAATGATACACTATCCACATACGGAATAAAATTTTATTTTAGTATGCATTTATAAAATGTCCTCTTTTTCTCTTCCAATTATACGACTCCTTCGTACTTATATACTAAACTATTATACCCCTACGTCAGCCCGAGGGTGCTGCCCTCCTGCTGTCAACACATGAGATTTATTATAAAATATAATCACATACATATACATAGCCCCATTCCCTATTGTAAGGGGGGTGGTCGAGCCAAGAAATAAGCATTCACCACCATCCACACATACATTAACTACTCCTCTTAGCACCTTGGGGACAAACGGTTGCCATATTTCCCTCTACCACACTGCTTGGTCATCCAAAAGATGGGCATGCAAGGATAGTCTGCAGTGAGATCCGACAGCCGCAGCTGGTTTACCCCCCACAACTTCATCACATGGCAACTTCCCTCACACCCGTCCATCACAATTCACTGAGCTAGCAGAGGCGAGAAATCCCTTTGGCCTGTCTCATCTATACACAATCTTCCTTCACTCAATCCTATCTCTTGCACGTTCTCTTCCCTGCTCCACTGATGTTCCACGTGCATCCAATGCCCTTTTCACGCCATCCATCCCTCGCATTCTCGGTCTTTCTCTTGACCTAACTCCAATCACTTCTGCAATACACACTCTTCGTTATTCGTACATCTTTCATCCTTTTCCTGTATCCAAACCAACTCAACGCTCTCTGACCTAACATATACGACAGCCTTCTTTCAACAACCATTCTCTGCCTGATCTCCTCATTTCTCATTCTATCAATTCTAGATACACCAAGCATACTTTTCAAACACCTCATCTCCAATCTCCCAGTACCTTTCTTAACTCTCTCAATTAACACTCTTCCGTATACCTTACCAACTACATTCATCAAACTAATTCCCCTAAAACCACTACACTCATTCATTTCCCACAGCCACAATCTCTGCCTCGCTATCATCTTCCTCATTTAGCATTTCCTTGAAATACTAAGCCCATTTCTCTAAGTAGTTCTTTTTTACCTACTGAATCTGTCAACCTTCTATGGTTCCCACTCTTAACCTGAATTTACATCTCATTTATACAGGTAATATGAACACTGCTGTATACCATAAACTTATAATTGGTTATCACAATGATTTATACCTAAATTAGAATGTCAAAATTTTTTGGTTACCTTGCAGGGTGGGTGGGGGAGTATTATGACGCGTATGTTGAGGCAGTATTCACATTTGCCTCGATTCACAAATCAATATATATGCTGATATTTTTTTTGTTTTTTGTTTTTGTTTCAGGAAAGTAACGTGCAGATCTTTAGAAAAATATGGGAAAAGTTCGATCGCGATATTGGATGCGTAAAAAACTGGAATGAAGGCATGGATAAGGTTTGTTAACAAAATAAATCACCTTTAGAAATATTTACTAGTGTCATGCAATGAAAATATATTTCGCTAGGCAATCATTTGGAGTGCTACAGGCTAGGCATTAAATAATTCCAAATAGGTTATCTACTATGTCCTGATAAGCTAGCTAAAAGTTCCTTATCATGACTGCCACTGAACTAGTGCTGAGAATTGATACTTCATGCAAATATGAATTGATACTTAATGCAAATATGGTAGCAGATTCAGAGGAGAAGCTGTGTCAGTTAGTGTCAGAATTTGGAATGGTGTGTGAGAGAAGAAAGTTGAGAGTGAATGTGGGAAAGAGTAAGGTTATGAGGTGTACAAGAAATGAGGATGGTGCTGGATTGAATGTTATGTTGAATGGAGAGACACTTGAGGAAGTTGATCAGTTTAAGTATTTAGGCTTGGTTATAGCTGCATATGGTGGAGTGGAAGCAGATGTGTGTCACAGAGTGAATGAAGGATGTAAAGTGTTAGGTGCGTTGAAAGGAGTGATGAAGAATAGAGGGTTGGAAATGAATGTTAAGAGAGTTTTGTATGAGAAAGTGGTTGTGCCAACTGTGATGTATGGATCAGAGATATGGGGTATGAAAGTAAGTGAGAGACGGAAACTAAATGTGTTTGAGATGAAATGCCTGAGGAGTATGATTTGTGTATCTCGGTTGGATAGGGTTAGAAATGAAGTGGTGAGAGCAAGAACGGGTGTGAGGAGAGGAATTGCAGGCAGAGTAAATATGAATGTTCTGAGATGGTTTGGCCATGTGGAAAGGATGGATGATGAAAGACTGCTGAAAAATGTGATAAATGCGAGAGTTGATTGGAGAAATGCTAGTGGGAGGCCTAGGTTTGGGTGGATGGATGGAGTAAGGAGAGCCCTGAATGATAGGAGGATGGATGTGAGGGAAGCAAGCGAGCGTGCTAGGAATAGGAATGAGTGGCGAGCGATTGTGACGCAGCTCTGATGGGCATCTGCTGTTACTACGGGGCTGCATCTTACAGAGGTAGCCCTGTGGTAGGGGCAGTAGGGGAGTTGGCAGTTGTGAAGCGACACAGGTTGTGGAAGAGCCGGGAGGATGGGCTGTGGCACTCCAGCAGTGCCATGTGAACGGTCGCTAGCTCCCTCGTCATTGCCCATAGAGCAAAGTAATCCACTTATTGTTTTCTTTTTTTATGTCGGCTACCCCCCAATTAAAGGGGGAAACAGCTAAGGTAGATAGATAGCAAATATGAAGAATGCCTACGGCAGCACTTGGTCGTGATGCAGATTTGAACATGGCATAAAAAGTTCAAAGAGGACGGCTGTCTTGCAGGGCACAAGGATCTGGACGATTCGCAAAGAACTTTTGTGAAGTTCCAAATAGTCCTAAGAAGAGCATGTCTAGAAAAACAGATTCCTCCAACGACAGTTTGGAGTGTGACCTGAGGACACGCTTGTAAATGAAACCCTACAAGCTGTAGCTCGTTCAGGCCTTAAAGGCAGATGACAAGAGAAAGGGCAAAAAATTATGCGTTAATATACAAGAGAAACTTAAGAAGACGTGATGAAGCCACATTTTTATAAGCATGGCGAAGTCAGTAAGAATAATGTTAGCATCTGGGGCAAAGAAAATGCCAGTGCCATGAGTTGAGGATGAGAGGGACCCATCAAAATGGAATGTGCTCTGCGCCATCTCCAAGAATCATCTTCATAGCCCGTTTTTCATTTAGGGATATGTGACAGACTAAGTTTATCAGCAAATGCTTCAAAACTGGCTAATAGATGAATTCAATGAAAATGAAATCAATATTTCAACATGGCGGGGTTCCACCTCACTGGAAGCTCAATGTACGACCATATCTCAATGAAAATCTGCCAGGGAGATGGATCGGGTGTGCTGGTGATGAAAACAATGTGCTGTTAAAATGGGTACCACGTTCTCCTGACCTGACACCTTGTGATATTTTCTCTGGTGCTATGTGAAGACAGTTACCCAAGACATGCTGCAGCGTGTTTGGCAGGAGCTGGACTACCGACTTGATTTGTGCTGTGTCTCAGGCAGTACGCATATTGAAAATGTATAAAATCATTCATGGAATGATTTCTAATTAGTAAGAATAAATTTTATGTTGCTCAACATTAAGCCTAGACCATGAAGTTTCTGTGATAGTTACAATTTAAATGACTAAACAATTTTGAAACACCCTGTATGTGTATATATATAATACATATCCATCCATATACCAAAGCCATATTCCCCCCTTATAAGGGGGGTGGCTGAGTCAAAGAAAACACTTTGACTTTTTGTGGGAAGTAAATACAGAGGAGATTCCCAGTCCCCTCGCTCCGCCCCAGTTAGTCGACTTTTACGAAACGCATGAGAACACGGAGGAAGTATTCTTACCCTCCTTCCTCAGGGGGAATATATATATATATATATATATATATATATATATATATATATATATATATATATATATATATATATATAATGCTTGTGATTCTTGTAAATGCGACATTATAAAATTTGTGTTTCAGGTTCTCCATGGCAAATACGTCTTCACATACGGTCGAACTGGGGGAGAAATTCTTGCTTATATGAGAGGGAGAGAAAATTTTCACATTTCAAGAAATTCTCTCATCTCTGTACCCGTGGCCATTGCTTTTCCAAGAGGTTCACCACTTAAAGCACCCTTCGACCAAGTGTACGGAATGATAGAAACACTTAACTTCCAATGTTTTCATACACTATAATAAACTTGTACCAACATACAGAATATTATTAACGGAGATGGTCAAAATTGTTTATTATAATAATATTCATATCTTTTCTTTCTAGGATAATGAGACTTGCATCTAGTGGACTGCTTCAAAAGTTTGAGAGTGAAGAGTTTGAGAAAGCTCGTAAGATTGGAAGGACCAGATGGAAATTTTCTGATGACAGAAGGGCTCTCAGCCTTCTGCAGCTACAAGTGGCATTTTATATACTGGCACTTGGGTATTTAATAGGGATCGCAGCGATATTCACTGAAATTATAGTTTTTAATAAAGCAACCCGGTGCACTACAAAAGAATAATGAGGATATATATATATATATATATATATATATATATATATATATATATATATATATATATATATATATATATATATATATATATATCATATTATAGCTATGGCTTGACTAATCGTGCATTAGTGAATATATTCTTTTTAGATATTGCTTACTCTTCTATTTTATGCGATTATGACCATTATTACTAGGTAGTAGTAGTAGTAGTAGTAGTAGTAGTAGTAGTAGTAGTAGTGGTGATGGTGAAAGATATCAATGCTAGCATATTAATAATAATAATAATAATAATATTATTATTATTATTATTATTATTATTATTATTATTATTATTATTATTATTATTATTATTATTATTATTATATTAGGTAACGACTTAGGCTTACACAAACTTAGCTTATATTCTTTTTTCGCCTCTTTTTGTTTGTATGTTGGATTACTTACAATTGGTATAATACATAATAGCAATGTTGCCATACACCAGTTTATAGTTAAAGAAGTACTAAACATCAAATTATAGAAAATTCTCATATGTTGAGCGAATAAATGCAATTATAATAAATGGCAACACTTCAGAGTAATATATGCTCTTATAACCATAAATATTTATTCATCTTGTTGTGCTTACGGAAGAGTCCTATGCTCGTAACTCCCTATGCTCGTTACTATCAATTAGCATTTACAGTTTCTTTGCTTAGCAAATTCCAATGATCAACTATTCTTATAATAATAAAAAAAAATACTTCCTTACTTCGTGGAAAAAAAAAATCTTATGAAGCTTCAGGCTATGACCTGTAACTCTAGATCCAACCATATCAAAGTATCATTCCTTATAAAATCTGTTCAAAAACTAGAATAATTTAAAAGTAGTAACCACATTCCACTTTTTTCCTCTAGATTCAAGTGAGGGAGAGTCTAACTCTTAAACCTTTCTTCATAATTGATACTTAGCATAGTTCTAAATATTTTCCAAAATGTCAATACATTATCCTAATAGCGGATTCCAGAGGCGTGTTGCACATTCAGACCTAGGCCTAACAAATGTATGGTAAATATGTCTGACCTGTGTTTGTCCACATGCCTAAAGGCTTCTCGTACATTTGCTATAAACGGTATAAGTTTACCTTAATTAAAATGTTTATATGTATTTCTGGGGATATATCTGCCAATACATTGACCCTTAAACTTATATTCTTAGATTCTATATGTTCCTCTTCTGAAACTGAATACT
>JAXCGZ010012388.1:0-2500 GCA_037179515.1 Halocaridina rubra | reverse complement strand
CTTGTATGCTAAAGTCTCGACTTCGCATTAATATTAACATCTTCGAAAGTATGTATATTTTGGGAAGCACGGTTGCGTAGTGGGAAAATGCTCAATTTGAGAGGTAACAGACCCAAGATCGAACCCATCGTGGGGCGTTAGGATGGGAATCCAGCCTTACCTCCTTTTAAACTGTCTGTGTCCACCCCCATAACGGGAACTAAGATTGACACCTAACATGAGGAAACCGAGAGAATATGTACATCTTAGAAGTTTATACTGAACAGTCTTCTCTATATTATACTGAATCCCAACTTAAGTTTCAGACTTCAATTAATGTCATCTATCACTATTTAATTAAATTTTTTTTAACAATTATGGACAAATACTTGCACCACGTGATATTATCTGGAGGAAGGATACAAAATGGCGTCAATCTTCAATCTACCTTGAATTCTTATCCATCTTAAAGGAAAAAAATTCATGAAACAGGTTCATTAACATGCTTAGTATTGTCGATAAAGCTAATGTCCTTACTGGATATCATCTTTAAGTGCTCATTTAATTCAACATTTTGGACAACAAGCGTAGAACAACATTATTCTTTAATTGGAATAAATATGCCAGGCAGCGGATCAGATGGATGGGCGTGGTGGGGAGGGATATGGTTGAAGTTGGATTGGAGGAGGGAGACGCAAGGGATAGGAACAAGTGGAGGAAGTTGACTCGAGCGGCCGACCCTGCTATTCAGTGGCATTAATAAGGTCGAAGGAAGACGAAGATGACAGGCAGTCATTCAAACATTGTGCATTCTACGTGATTTTGAGTATACAAAGTAAAAATAACAATGTATTTGATCAAAAATATCTTAGTGCAAAACAGTATTTATTAATTTTTTTGTAATACCTTCCTTACACTTAAGTATTAAGTGGGATTGCCCATGTTAGAAGCCTTTTCCACTTCAAAGATTCTCTTGAAATATTCGAAACACTTGTCGTACTGTGTGACTTTGTACGCTTTAAATATTTATCTAAAATCAGCAGAACTTCATATCTGTACAAAAACTGTATTTCATAAATACACTGTAACCCGTTCTTATACTATGTTAAAAAATATATAATTTTTTAATATACATTCAATGTTGCTCTGATAATATTAAATAGTCTTTAGAGCATAAAGGCTCACAAATTACAGTGAGTGTTTCAGACATCCAAAATGTTTTCATGGAGAGAAAAATATTCTAAAACGGCCATTTCTCCAATCTCCATACATGAACTAAAAACTATGCGTATAGAAAAACAGTTATGCATGAGTATGCATATAGAAAACCAGATATGCAAAAGTTACAAGAAAAAAAAATATCGGTAAAAACTTTAAGTCAATCCCAGCTTCCATTAACCCTCCATCTGATTTTATGGAGAAATAACCTTATTTACATATTTGCTGAAGCAAAGTAGATTATGAAATAAAAAATCGAGAGGGAGTTGGACGGTATATGTTCATGTCAGTAAGGGGGTCCTTCTATAATGAAGTTTATGCCTAAACATTATTATTATTATTATTATTATTATTATTATTATTATTATTATTATTATTATTCTAATTATTATTATATTTATTTATCTACTTTTTTCGCCAAAATTATGATAGCAATTATTACATTCTAGGGTATTTTTTCTTTATAGATACTATAAATATGACTAAATACCACTCTGAATTCCCTAGCTTACTGCACATTAACGTAACACACTCACACACACACACACACACACACACACACACACACACACACACACACACACACACACACACACACACACACACACACACACACACACACACACATATATATATATATATATATAGTGACAAAATATATTTTCAGTGCTCTACAAATCCAGAGGCTACAAGGGCTGAATGCAAAAGTGCTTGTAGGAATTCTCGTACTTTACTCTTCCTCACGAAATATGCAAATATTTTGCAATAGTTCCAAAAATAGAAAGGGAGGAGGAAGATGAGAGAGAGAGAGAGAGAGAGAGAGAGAGAGAGAGAGAGAGAGAGAGAGAGAGAGAGAGAGAGAGAGAGAGAGAGAGAGAGAGAGAGAGGAGAGAGAGAGAGGAGAGAGAGAGAGAGAGAGAGAGAGAGAGTCAAATGAGGATGATTCTAATTACCTGAAAAAAAATGACTTGCGTCGAGCATTTTAGATATCTCAGAAAGCGGCGAATAGGATCCTAGAAAGATTTACTGTAAATGACTTTCGACGGTATCGTACATAGCGAGATTTAGCTATCCAATTTCGTAGTTACGTAACTCCAGAATAATAAATAGCGTGAGAGAAGCTTTTTTCCAGCAGGTAATATAAGAACAGCAGAATTTTTACAAGTGCTTTAATGAAAAAATAAATGAGTGAAAGTTTAATAAATAATTAAATAAATTAATAAATAAATAAATCCATTACCTATGTTTCCGAAAGGTAGTCACCGTGGCTCAATCGGTTGCGTCCGCGGCTCTGAGGCGTCAG
>JAXCGZ010012387.1:0-25000 GCA_037179515.1 Halocaridina rubra | reverse complement strand
GTTAGGTTAGGTTAGGTTAAGTTAATATAGGTTAGATAAGTTAGGTTAGGTTAGGTTAGGTTAGGTTAAGTTAGGTTAGGTTAAGTTAGGTTAGGTTAAGTTAGGTTAGGTTAGGTAATGTTAAGTTAGGTTAGGTTAGGTTAGGTTAGGTTAGGTTAGGTTTGGTTAAGTTAGGTTAGGTTAGGTTAGGTTAGGTTAAGTTAGGTTAGGTTAGGTTAGGTTAGGTTAGGTTAGGTTAGGTTAGAGTTAGGTTAGGTTAGGTTAGGTTAGGTTAGGTTAAGTTAGGTTAGGTTAGGTTAGGTTAGGTTAAGTTGGGTTAGGTTAGGTTTGGTTAGGTTAAGTTATGTTAGGTTAGGTTAGGTTAGGTTAAGTTAGGTTAGGTTAGGTTAGGTTAGGTTAGGTTAAGTTAGGTTAGGTTAGGCTAGGTTAGGTTAGGTTAAGTTAGGTTAGGTTAGGTTAGGTTAGGGTAAGTTAGGTTAGGTTAGGTTAGGTTAAGTTAGGTTAGGTTAGGTTAGGTTAGGTTAGGTTAAGTTATTTTAGGTTAGGTTAGGTTAGGTTAAGTTAGGTTAGGTTAAGTTAGGTTAGGTTAGGTTAGGTTAGGTTAGGTTAAGTTAGGTTAGGTTAGGTTAGGTTAGGCTAGGTTAGGTTAGGTTAAGTTAGGTTAGGTTAGGTTAGGTTAAGTTAGGTTAGGCTAAGTTAGGTTAGGTTAGGTTAGGTTAGGTTGGGTTAGGTTAGGTTAGGTTAGGTTAGGTTAGGTTAGTTTGGGTTGTGTTAGGTTAGGTTAGGTTAGGTTAGGTTAGGTTAAGTTAGGTTAGGTTAGGTTAGGTTAGGTTAGATTAGGTTAGGTTAGGTTAATTCAAAAAAAATCCATAAAGATATCTAAAAAAAAATCTTTAGATATTACCAAAAATTAAAAGAAATTCCAAAAAAAATACATAAAATTCTTTAAAAATCTCTAAAAATCATTAAATTTTGCTATAAATCCCTTAAAATCTCTAGAAATCCTTAAAAATCTATAAAAAAAAATTCAAAATCTCTAAAAATCACTAAAATCAACTAATAATCCCTAAAATTCTCTATAAAACTCCTTAAAAATCTCTAAATTTTTCTAAAAATCCTTAAAAAAATTAAAAATCCTTAAAAATTTCCAAAAAAAAAATCACTAAAAATCTCTCAAAAAAATTCTTAATATCCCTAAAAATTCATAAAAAATACCAAATATCTGTAAAAATCCATGCAAATAACTAAAAATCCATTAAAATTCTTAAAGTAATTTTCATAGATGTTTATGGATTTTTTTCATGGATTTCTATGTATTATTAATAAATTTTCATGGATTTTGGGGGATTTTTTGGAATATTCGTTGATTTGTAGGGATTTTTCAGAGGAATTTTATGGAACTTTAGAGATTTTTAAGGATTTTTTTGAATTTTTATGAATTTTTTGGATTTTTCAAGGATTTTTTGAAAATTTTAGAGATTTGTAGGGAATTTTAGAGACTTTTAGTGTTTTTTTAAGGATTTTAATGTATTTTTAAGAATATTTAGCGATTTATAGGGATTTTTAATGAGTTTTAGGGATTTTTAGAGATTTTTTGGGATTTGTATGGACTTTTAAGTACTTTTAGATTGTTTTAGGGTTTAATGAAGTTTAGTGATTCATAGAGATTTTAGATTATTAAATATTTATATTAATTTCTATTGATTTTTGGTGTTTTTCGTGGATTTTTATATATTTTTTTGTTTTTTTGGATTTTTCATGGATTGTTTGTTATTTTTATTGATTTTAAGAGATTTGTATGGATTTTCTTTTATGGAGTTTTACATATTTTTTGAATTGTTAGGAATTCTTAAGGATTTTTAGGAATTTGTAGGGATTTTTATAGATTTCTAAGGAAAAAATCCAAAAACATCTTTGAAAATTACTTTAAGAATTTTAATGGATTTTTTTAGAATTAACCTAACCTAACCTAACCTAACCTAACCTAACTTAACCTAACCTAACCTAACATAACCTAACCTAACCTAACCTAACCTAACCTAACCTAACTTAACCTAACCTAACCTAACCTAACTTAACCTAACCTAACCTAACTTAACCTAACCTAACTTAACCTAACCTAACCTAACCTAACCTAACTTAACCTAACCTAACTTAACTAACCTGACCTAACCTAACTTAACCTAACCTAACCTAACCAAACTTAACCTAACTTAACCTAACCTAACCTAACCTAACCTAACCTAACCTAACTTAACCTAACCTAACCTAGCCTAACCTGACCTAACTTAACCTAACCTAACCTAACCCAACCTAACTTAACCTAACCTAACCTAACCTAACCTAACTTAACCTAACCTAACCTAACCTAACCTAACTTAACCTAACCTAACCTAATTTAACCTAACCTAACTTAACCTAACCTAACCTAACCTAACCTAACTCTAACCTAACCTAACCTAACCTAACCTAACCTAACTCTAACTTAACCTAACCTAACCAAACTTAACCTAACCTAACCTAACCTAACCTAACCTAACCTAACCTAACCTAACCTAACCTAACTTTTTTTAGATATCTTTATGGATTTTTTTGAATTAACCTAACCTAACCTAACCTAACCTAACCTAACTTAACCTAACCTAACCTAACCTAACCTAACCCAACCTAACCTAACCTAACTTAACCTAACCTAACCCAACCTAACCTAACCCAACCCAAACTAACCTAACCTAACCTAACCCAACCTAACCTAACCTAACCTAACCTAACCTAACCTAACCTAACTTAACCTAACCTAACCTAACCTAAGTTAACCTAACCTAACCTAACCTAACCTAACCTAACTTAACCTAACCTAACTTAACCTAACCTAACCTAACCTAACTTAGCCTAACCTAACTTAACTTAACCTAACCTAACCTAACTTAACCTAACCTAACCTAGCCTAACCTAACCTAACCTAACCTAACCTAACCTAACTTAACCTAACCTAACCTAACCTAACCTAACCTAACTTAACCTAACCTAGCCTAACTTAACCTAACCTAACTTAACCTAACCTAACTTAACCTAACCTAACCTAACCTAACCTAACTTAACCTTACCTAACCTTACCTAACCTAACTTAACCTAACCTAACTAAACCTAACCTAACCTAAACTAACTTAACCTAACCATACCTAACCTAACTTAACCTAACCTAACTTAACCTAACCTAACTTAACCTAACCAAACCTAACTTAAACTAACCTAATCTAACCTAACCCAATCTAACCTAACCTAATCTAACCTAACTTAACTTAACTTAACCTAACCTAACCTAACCTAACCTAACTTAACCTAACCTAACCTAACAACCTAACCTAAACTAACTTAACCTAACCTAACCTAACCCATCCCTAACCTAACCTAACCTAACCTAACCTAACTTAACCTAACCTAACCTATCCTAACCTAACCTAATCTAACCTAACCTAAACTAACCTAACCTAACTTAACCTAACCTAACCTAACCTAACCTAACTTAACCTAACCTAACCTAATCTAACCTAACCTAACCTAACTTAACCTAACCTAACCTAACCTAACCTAACCTAACCTAACTTAACCTAGCCTAACCTGCCCTAACCTAACCTAACCTAACTTAACCTAACCTAACTTAACCTAACCTAACCTAACCTAACCTAACTTAACCTAACCTAACGAAACTTAACCTAACCTAACCTAACCTAACCTAACCTAACTTAACCTAACCTAACCTAACCTAACTTAACCTAACCTAGCCTAACCTAACCTAACCTAACTTAACCTAACCAAACCTAACCTAACCTAGCTTAACCTAACCTAACCTAACTTAACCTAACCTAACCTAACCTAACCTAACCTAACCTAACCTAACCTAACCTAACTTAACCTAACCTAACCTAACCTAACCTAACCTAACCTAACCTAACCAAACCTAACCTAACCTAACCTAACTTAACCTAACCTAACCTAACCTAACCTAACCTAACTTAACCTAACCTAACCTAACCTAACCTAACTTAACCTAACCTACCCTAGGTTAGGTTAGGTTAGGTTAGGTAAGGTTAGGTTAGGTTAGTAGGGTTGGGTTAGGTTAGGTTAGGTTAGGTTAGGTTAGGTTAGGTTAGGTTAGGTTTGGTTAGGTTGGGTTGGGTTGGGTTGAGGTTAGGTTAGGTTAGGTTAGGTTAGGTTAGGTTAGGTTAGGTTAGGTTAGGTTATGTTAGGTTAGGTTAGGTTGGGTTAGGTTAGGTTAGGCAAGGTTAGGTTAGGTTAGGTTAGGTTGGGTTAGGTTAGGTTGGGTTAGGTTAGGTTAGGTTAGGTTAGGTTGGGTTAGGTTAGGTTAGGTTAGGTTAGGTTAGGTTGGGTTAGGTTAGGATAAGTTAGGTTAGGATAGGTTAGGTTAGGTTAAGTTAGGTTAGGTTAGGTTAGGTTAGGTTAGGTTAGGTTAGGTCAGGTTAGGTTAGGTTGGGTTAGGTTAGGTTAGGTTAGGTTAAGTTAGGTTAGGTTAGGTTAAGTTAGGTTAGGTTAGGTTAGGTTAGGTTAGGTTTGGTTAGATTAGGTTAAGTTAAGTTAGTTTAGGTTAGGTTAGGTTAGGTTAGGTTAAGTTAGGTTAGGTTAGGTTAAGTTAAGTTAGCTTAGGTTAGGTTAGGTTAGGTTAGGTTGAGTTAGGTTAGGTTAGGTTAGGTTAGGTTAGTTTAAATTAGGTTAGGTTAGGTCAGGTTAGCTTAAGTTAGGTTAGGTTAGGCTATGTTAGTTTAGGTTAAGATAGGTTAGGTTAGGTTAGGTTAGGTTAAGTTAGGTTAGGTTAGGTTAAGTTAGGTTAGGTTAGGTTAAGTTAATTTAGGTTAGGTTAGGTTAGGTTTGGTTAGGTTAAGTTAGGTTAGGTTAAGTTAGGTTAGGTTAGGTTAGGTTAGGTTAGGTTAAGTTAGGTTAGGTTAGGTTAGGTTAGGTTAGGTTAGGTTAAGTTAGGTTAAATTAGGTTAGGTTAGGTCAGGTTAGCTTAAGATAGGTTAGGTTAGGCTAGGTTAGGTTAGGTTAAGTTAGGTTAGGTTAGGTTAGGTTAGGTTAAGTTAGGTTAGGTTAAGTTAAGTTAGGTTAGGTTAGGTTAGGTTAGGTTAGGTTAGGTTAGGTTAAGTTAATTTAGGTTAGGTTAGGTTAAGTTAGGTTAAGTTAGGTTAGGTTAAGTTAGGTTAGGTTAAGTTAGGTTAGGTTAGGTTAAGTTAGGTTAGGTTAGGTTAGGTTAGGTTAGGTTAAGTTAGGTTAGGTTAGGTTAAGTTAGGTTAGGTTAGGTTAGGTTAGGTTAGGTTAAGTTAGGTTAGATTAGGTTGGGTTAGGTTAGGTTAGGTTAGATTAGGTTAGGTTAAGTTAGGTTAGGTTACGTTATGTTAAGTTAGGTTAGGTTAGGTTAGGTTAGGTTAGGTTAGGTTAAGTTACGTTAGGTTAGGTTAGGTTAGGTTAAGTTAGGTTAGGTTAGGTTAGGTTAGGTTAAGTTAGGTTAGGTTAGGTTAGGTTTGGTTAGGTTAAGTTAGGTTAGGTTAGGTTAGGTTAGGTTAAGTTAGGTTAGGTTTGGTTAAGTTAAGTTAGGTTAGGTTAGGTTAGGTTAGGTTAGGTTGAGTTAGGTTAGGTTAGGTTAGGTTAGGTTAGGTTAAGTTAGGTTAGGTTAGGTTAGGTTAGGTTAGGTTAAGTTAGGTTAGGTTAGGTTAGGTTAGGTTAAGTTATGTTAGGTTAGGTTAGGTTAGGTTAAGTTAGAATAGGTTATGTTAGGTTAGGTTAGGTTAGGTTAGGTTAGGTTAGGTTAGGTTAAGTTAGGTTAGGTTAGGTTAGGTTAGGTTAAGTTAAGTTAGGTTAGGTTAGGTTAGGTTAAGTTAGGTTAGGTTAGGTTAGGTTATGTTAGGTGAGGTTAGGTTAAGTTAGGTTAGGTTAGGTTAGGTTATGTTAGGTTAGGTTAGGTTAGGTTAGGTTAGGTTAGGTTAGGCTGGGTTAGGTTAGGTTAGGTTAGGTTAGGTTGAGTTAGGTTAGGTTAAGTTAGGTTAGGTTAGGTTAAGTTAGGTTAGGTTAGGTTAGGTTAGGTTAAGTTAGGTTAGGTTAAGTTAGGTTAGGTTAGGTTAGGTTAAGTTAGGTTAGGTGAGGTTAAGTTAGGTTAGGTTAGGTTAGGTTAAGTTAGGTTAGGTTAAGTTAAGATAGGTTAGGTTAAGTTAGGTTAGGTTAGGTTAGGTTAGGTTAAGTTAAGTTAGGTTAAGTTAGGTTAGGTTAGGTTAGGTTAGGTTAGGTTAAGTTATGTTAGGTTAGGTTAGGTTAGGTTAAGTTAGAATAGGTTAGGTTAGGTTAGGTTAGGTTAAGTTAGGTTAGGTTAGGTTAGGTTAGGTTAGGTTAGGTTAGGTTAAGTTGGGTTAGGTTAGGCTAGGTTAGGTTAGGTTAAGTTAGGTTAGGTTAGGTTAGGTTAGGTTAAGTTAGGTTAGGTTAGATTAGGTTAGGTTAGGTTAGGTTAAGTTAGGTTAGGTTAGGTTAGGTTAGGTTAAGTTAAGTTAGGTTAGGTTAGGTTAGGTTAAGTTAGGTTAGGTTAGGTTAGGTTAGGTTAGGTGAGGTTAGGTTAAGTTAGGTTAGGTTAGGTTAGGTTAAGTTAGGTTAGGTTAGGTTAGGTTAGGCTGGGTTAGGTTAGGTTAGGTTAGGTTAGGTTAGGTTGGGTTAGGTTAGGTTAAGTTAGGTTAGGTTAGATTAGGTTAGGTTAGGTTAAGTTAGGTTAGGTTAGGTTAGGTTAGGTTAAGTTAGGTTAGGTTAAGTTAGGTTAGGTTAGGTTAGGTTAAGTTAGGTTAGGTTAGGTGAGGTTAAGTTAGGTTAGGTTAGGTTAGGTTAGGTTAGGTTAGGTTAAGTTAATATAGGTTAGATAAGTTAGGTTAGGTTAGGTTAGGTTAGGTTAAGTTAGGTTAGGTTAAGTTAGGTTAGGTTAAGTTAGGTTAGGTTAGGTAATGTTAAGTTAGGTTAGGTTAGGTTAGGTTAGGTTAGGTTAGGTTAAGTTAGGTTAGGTTAGGTTAGGTTAGGTTAAGTTAGGTTAGGTTAGGTTAGGTTAGGTTAAGTTAGGTTAGGTTAGGTTAGGTTAGGTTAGGTTAAGTTAGGTTAGGTTAGGTTAGGTTAGGTTAAGTTGGGTTAGGTTAGGTTTGGTTAGGTTAAGTTATGTTAGGTTAGGTTAGGTTAGGTTAAGTTAGGTTAGGTTAGGTTAGGTTAGGTTAGGTTAAGTTAGGTTAGGTTAGGCTAGGTTAGGTTAGGTTAAGTTAGGTTTGGTTAGGTTAGGTTAGGTTAAGTTATGTTAGGTTAGGTTAGGTTAAGTTAGGTTAGGTTAGGTTAGGTTAGGTTAGGTTAAGTTAGGTTAGGTTAGGTTAGGTTAGGTTAAGTTAGGTTAGGTTAAGTTAGGTTAGGTTAGGTTAAGTTAGGTTAGGTTAAGTTAGGTTAGGTTAGGTTAGGTTAGGTTAGGTTAGGCTAGGTTAGGATAGGTTAAGTTAGGTTAGGTTAGGTTAGGTTAGGTTAGGTTAGGCTAAGTTAGGTTAGGTTAGGTTAGGTTAGGTTAGGTTAGGTTAGGTTAGGTTGGGTTAGGTTAGGTTAGGTTAGGTTAGGTTAGGTTAGTTTGGGTTGGGTTAGGTTAGGTTAGGTTAGGTTAGGTTAGGTTAAGTTAGGTTAGGTTAGGTTAGGTTAGGTTAGATTAGGTTAGGTTAGGTTAAGTTAGGTTAGGTTAGGTTAGGTTAGGTTAGATTAGGTTAGGTTAGGTTAATTCAAAAAAAATCCATAAAGATATCTAAAAAAAAATCTTTAGATATTACCAAAAATTAAAAGAAATTCCAAAAAAAATACATAAAATTCTTTAAAAATCTCTAAAAATCATTAAATTTTGCTATAAATCCCTTAAAATCTCTAGAAATCCTTAAAAATCTATAAAAAAAAATTCAAAATCTCTAAAAATCACTAAAATCAACTAATAATCCCTAAAATTCTCTATAAAACTCCTTAAAAATCTCTAAATTTTTCTAAAAATCCTTAAAAAAATTAAAAATCCTTAAAAATTTCCAAAAAAAAATCACTAAAAATCTCTCAAAAAAATTCTTAATATCCCTAAAAATTCATAAAAAATACCAAATATCTGTACAAATCCATGCAAATAACTAAAAATCCATTAAAATTCTTAAAGTAATTTTCAAAGATGTTTATGGATTTTTTTCATGGATTTCTATGTATTATTAATAAATTTTCATGGATTTTGGGGGATTTTTTGGAATATTCGTTGATTTGTAGGGATTTTTCAGAGGAATTTTATGGAACTTTAGAGATTTTTAAGGATTTTTTTGAATTTTTATGAATTTTTTGGATTTTTCAAGGATTTTTTGAAAATTTTAGAGATTTGTAGGGAATTTTAGAGACTTTTAGTGTTTTTTTAAGGATTTTAATGTATTTTTAAGAATATTTAGCAATTTATAGGGATTTTTAATGAGTTTTAGGGATTTTTAGAGATTTTTTGGGATTTGTATGGACTTTTAAGGACTTTTAGATTGTTTTAGTTAGTTAGCTAGACAAACACAAATGGATTTTATATATGCATCTGATGCGGTTCTGTCTATGGCTAGGATCCCGTTCTTAAACAGTGTAAACCTAGGATACCATATTGTTAGTTAGCTAGACACACACAAATGGATTTCATAAACGCATCTGATATGGTTCTGTGTATGGCTAGGATCCCGTATGGAATCATAGCCATACACAACCGCGTCAGATGCATTTATGAAATCCATTTGTGTGTGTCTAGCTAACTAACAATATGGTATCCTAGGTTTACACTGTTTAAGAACGGGACCCTAGCCATACACAGAACCACGTCAGAAGCGTTTATGAAATCTATTTGTGTCTAGTTAACCAACAATATGGTATCCTAGGTTTACACTATTTAAGAAATCGGGCCATAAAATTGGATAATATACATTATGATTATCATTAAAAAGTTTATTTTATAATACATTTTATATACATAAATGTTTTATCCATTTCTTACTTGTTTTATGCGCTGTGATATGTAAACAAATGAAGAATTAGATAAACAAATATATTTTAACTGCGTAATTGTGAAGAATGCATTAGCGATCGCTCGCAAACCCCCGCGGATTCACTAGATGAAAAACTCATTCATTAAATCAGTGGCTCTTAACCTTTTTCAGTATATGCATCCCTTTCAAATCAGCAGTCAGTTCTCGCACCACCACCCTACGATTGCTTAAATAAAAAATTAGAAAATGCTAAGCATACAAAGTTAATGTGATGTGTACTAACAACAAAACCACGTTTTATTTTTATTTAACCTTCATTCATATAGCTTACATTTTTTTTTTCATGAACAAAAATCCAGAGTACATATTAATAAAAATGAAATTACATTATTTTACCTGCTCTGCACAGCAAACCTAGTGACTTCGTTGCTGCTGTTTTTTTATTTTTTTTTTCTTCTTATGATGGCATCAAATCTTGGTGTCTTTGTACCGAGAGTTACTCGCATGTCATGTTCAGAATTTAGCCAATTTCTGCTTTTCGTTTTGATGTGAAGTAGACAAGAAAATCATTGCTTACACAGGTAAGTAGTCGCAAAGGTACTAGCACTTCGAGAGCTTTCTTTGCTAGTACAGGGTATGCTTCCAGCTGAGAAGCCCAGAATTGCTCCAGCTGACCATTGGTGAACTCCATTTGGATTTCACGATTGTGTCTCAGGTCGATGAGATCTTCCTTGATGCCGCTGTCATCATCAACATCTTCCAAATTCTGCCTGAAAGGGTTCAGGATCCAGTTGTCACAGTTTTGCAGCTCTCCACACGAGAAGTAACCCTGAAATGAAGTACACAGCATGTGCATATGTTCAACAGTTTTTGCAACAAAATCTGGATGCAGGGTAGCATATTCCGTGACTGTCTCTTCCAGGCAGGGGAAATTTACCCACTTCCCCATATTCACACGCTTAATCCACAAGACAAGTTTTTCTTTGAATGCAGCCAATTTCTCGCTTGCACTCACAATGTCAAGTCCCCTTCCCTGCAGAGAGAGACTGAGCTCATAGAGTGCTAAAAACACATCAGTCAAATAGGCAAGCATCTGAACAAAACTAGACCCATTGAAATATATAGCCAGTTCTTGTACCCGTTCACGGAGAAACTGATGAATTTCTCCTCTCAGTTCAAACACACGAGATAGCACACGACCACGTGACAACCACTTCACTTAAGTATGGTACAAAAGCACAGTGTGTTCCTGGCCCACTCCCTCACAAAGTGACTGAAACAATCGATGATTCAAAGCACGGTTGCAAATCAAGTTCACAACCTTAACACAAACATCCAGAGTTGTCTTCAGATCTGTGGGCAATGTCCTTGCTACGAGAGCGTGACGATAAAGAAAGCAGTGAGTGATTTTCAGGTTAGAAATTTCTTTCCTCATTAATGCAGCAAACCCAGAACGATTGCCCA
The DNA here is from genome assembly GCA_037179515.1 of Halocaridina rubra. Lineage (NCBI taxonomy): Eukaryota > Metazoa > Arthropoda > Malacostraca > Decapoda > Atyidae > Halocaridina > Halocaridina rubra. The sequence goes on along the minus strand of JAXCGZ010012387.1, from coordinate 14,486 downwards.
GCAATCGTTCCATCCAAATCACATATGTGTACCCTGTACTCGAGTCTGTTGCAACTTTGCCACTTCATTAGGAAATTAGGTTTAGAACTTTAGGTTTAACTCTATCTCATAACACTGCTGAAGCAAAAGTTTTTTTTTCAGGAAAAACATAATGCGCATATATAAATATATTTTGCTTAAATTATTCATAGGCATCCTCGCACCCCTTAGGGACCGGCCTCGCACCTCTAGTTAAGAATCACTGCATTAAATGATGCTTACATCGTGACGTTACTACATTGAATTGAGTAGTAGCCTTGTTGAGTCCGTGCATATATACGACTGTTATTTCCTATTTGGGACTATTTTTACACACGGATGCTTTTTCGCTCTCCTAGTTTACGTTTTCAATAGTAAGAGCTGCGTGGAATTTGTTTAGGAGTGTATATAGATACAAATGTTTGTGAAAGATATATATATATGTATATATATATATATATATATATATATATATATATATATATATATATATATATATATATATATATATATATATATATATATATAAATAAGTACAAACTGTTAGCATACAGCACTAAATAGTAAGGAAGCCCATCAGTGAAACAAAACTTATAAAACAATGCTATATTTCGGATCCTAACTGGATCCCTTCTCAAGCACAGTTGTGCTTGAGAAGGGATCCAGTTAGGATCCGAAATATAGCATTGTTTTATAAGTTTTGTTTCACTGATGGGCTTCCTTACTATATATATATATATATATATATATATATATATATATATATATATATATATATATATATATATATATATATATATATATAGTTATTTTCTATCCGTCGATTATAAGCATAAATATAGTTATGAAATTTTATCTTCTAAAGCATTTATAGATGCGTTTTTATGAGAGCGGGAGTAGTTTATATTGACTATTTATTTACTGTGTGTTTGTGTGTGTGTGTGTGTGTGTATACAATCTGGAAAATCTGAAGTGAACAAATTATAGTAATGCGTGCGACATCATTACTATGTGTGTGCACTCACCTACTTGCGTGTTTGCGACTGTGTAATTACCTAATTGTGTTTATGGGAAAGAGCCATATGCTCGTAACTCCCCGTCTCCTGATCGGTTTCATTTTTGCGTTCAGTGAGGCTTATTATATTTTTCCTTAAAACTGTGCATTAACTTAGCATGAACCACCTCCTCGCATATCGAATTCCAATTATCAACTACTCTTGCACTAAAAAAAAAGTACTTCCTTACATCCTGCAAAGAAGTTTTCTTACGAAGCTTCACACTATGACCTCTAGTTCTAGAGCCAGCCATATCAAATTATCGATCCCTATCCACTCTGCCAAAACCATGAAGCACGTTAAAAACCGTCACCATATCCCCCCTATTCTTCTAGCTTCGAGTGATGGAAGTTTAATTCCCTCAGCCTCACTTCATAACTGAAATTGCTTATTTCTGGTAACGGATTCGTGTCATTGTGTGTGTGTGTGTGTGTGTGTGTGTGTGTGTGTGTGTGTGTGTGTGTGTGTGTGTGTGTGTGTGTGTGTGTGTGTCTACGATATTTACTTCGGAAGGGAATTAGTTACCCATATACGAATATTCTAATATTTACTGGTGTACTTACAATGTTTACTGAGTTGGTTGATGCTAGTATGTGCTTCCGGGGAAAAGAGCTTTACAAACCACAATAACAACAAAAGCAACAACAACAACAGCAATAATAATAATGATAATAATAATAATAATAATGATAATAATAATAATAATAATAATAACAATAATAATAATAATAATGATAATAATAATAATAATAATAATAATAATAATAATAATAATAATCAATAATAATAATAATAATAATAATAATAATAATAATAATAATAATAATAATAATAATAATAATAATAATAATAATAATAATAATAATAATAATAATAATAATATTTTCAAAATAACCATAACAGCATCTAAGGACACTAACTGAGGAGAATCACGATAACAACACTGCTCATGCTGAAGTCTTTCCGATGCCGCTCATAATGCTGATGATGATGATGACGATAATGATGACAAGGAACCCCATCTTCACTGCCCAATATCAACATTTATACACAGGTGGGACGAAATGGATAATTAATACCTTGTTATAAACGACTTGCACAATATAGCAATACTTGTGTGTATATATATATATATATATATATATATATATATATATATATATATATATATATATATATATATATATATATATATATATATATATATATATATATATATATATATATATATATCGTTCCTCGTAAATTAAACATGAACCTTTACAACGCTGATAATCCTCCACTTTCTTCTTCTTCTTCTTCTTCTTCTTCTTCTTCTTCTTCTTCTTCTTCTTCTTCTTCTTCTTCTTCTTCTTCTTCTTCTTCTTCTTCTTCTTCTTCTTCTTCTTCTTCTTCTTCTTCTTCTTCTTCTCATTTTGTCTCTCGATTCCAGATCCCAAGTGCAGTACATAGTCGTGTTCCGATAACAATGATATACTCTGCGGAAGTAACATGAGGACATGGATTATTTCAATGCCTGTTATCAGCTCCAACCCTCTGTACATGTACTCTATACAGGTTACTGTAAGGATGAACCCTATGCTGGACAGCCGCAGACACCGTATGCGCATGGACAATCGAATATGCCCTATAGATCCGGACAACCGAACGCACAGTACGGTTTTAGACAGCCGAGTAGACCCTATACATCAGGACAAGTAAACACAAATTACGGATACGGACGAACCATTTTGCCATACGGACCACGACAAACGTTTTCTCAATACAGTTATGGCCGTTAATGGACATCAGATTTATTACGGTTTGATATATTTAGATAAATCGTAAGAATGTTGCTTAAGAACACGAATAAATATGCCTTTGGAGCCAATATTTTCAACATGCATTTATGTATAATTTATGAATATTCAAGCTTTGTGTTGCGCTATGTTGTCACTTAAGGGGGGTTTACACTGTCAAACGGTTCGTCAAACGCGGTTCGACAGACAAGTGTTTGAAGCGATGTTCGAACATGTGAACGGGGTATTTGGTTGTCGAACACGTTTGTCGAACGTGTTCGACAACCAAATACCCCGTTCACACGTTCGAACATCACTTCAAACACTTGTCTGTCAAACCGAGTTCGACAAAGCGTTTGGCCATGTAAACCCCCATTAAAGGGGGGTTTACACGGTCAAACGGTTCGTCGAACGCGGTTCGACAGACAAGTATTTGATGTGATGTTCGAATGTGTGAACGGGGTATTTGGTTGTCGACCACGTTCGACAAACGTGTTCGACAACCAAATACCCCGTTCACACGTTCGAACATCGCTTCAACCACTTGTCTGTCGAACCGCGTTCGACGAACCGTTTGACCGCGTAAACTGCCCTTTATATGTATGGTGTGTTGATCTCACTAAGAGATATGGTGCCGTGTTCTCACCGAGAAAAATGGTGCCATATTCTCACCGAAAGAAATGTTGCCACATTCTCAAAGAAAGAAATAGTGCTATGTTCTCACTGAGAAAAATGGTGCCATGTTTACACCAAGAGATATGGTGCCATGTGCTCACTGAAAGGAATAGTGTCATGTTCTCAGTGAAAGAAATAGTGCCAAATTCTACTGAGAAAAATGGTGCCGTGTTCTCAAAAAAGAATAGATGCCATGTGGACACTTTATTCTTTATATAATGTCATGCATCACTAGTTTATCTTCAAATATATGTATGTATCCTTTTTCTTTATTTCCTCTCAGTGTTATCATTCTCTCCTTTTATAATCGATTATTCACTATAATAAATAATCTACTAATGATAGTCATCATCATCATCATCATCATCAGAATAATAATAATAATAATAATAATAATAATAATAATAATAATAATAATAATAATAATAATAATAATAATAATAATAATAATAATAATAATAATAACAATAATAATAATTATAATAATAATAATAATAATAATAATAATAATAATAATAATAATAATAATAATAATAATAATAATAATAATAATAATAATAATAATAAGAAAAGAAGAAGAAGAAGAAGAAGAAGAATAAGAATAAAAGTGATGAGAATCACATTGAAGAATATTTCCAAGACTTGGTGTAATTTCCCTAAATGAGTCCTAAGCTCTTCGAAGTTTTTGTTCCATCAGTTTCTCCAGTCATCAAATAATCTAGTCAGTAAGTCTGCTAGACTGAAAGAGATTCCCACACGATGGACGCCACTACCCTTGCCTTCTATTTCCAAAGACTTACTGGTAATGAGATATTACATGATATAGCTCTGGGAGTCGATCTCAGGATCTTTTCATTGTGTGCAAGGCTATGAGTTTGTTAAAAAAAAAAAAGGTCTTATATGTCACAAATAATCGTCACACTTCTCTTATCATCCCTTTACATCTGACAAGTCAGAACACTTCCCATCTGTTTCTCTTTTCTTGATGTTTTTCATGCTCAGGTCCGATGAGGGCAAATTTCTTCTCCTGTCCTGGTGTCACACTCATGACAAAAAAAATAGTCCTCATTCGAACAGGGGTGGACACAGGCATGATGGAGCTGGGGTAATAAGGTTAGATCCCTTCCTAGGGCCATACAGTGGGATCAAATCCGCATTAATCAATATCAGACTCGCACGCTCTCCCACTGAGGAAAGTAAATTTTTATGTATGATATGAGGTAAGAAGAATCTTCGTAGAAAGGGCAATATGTTGAGGGACGATTGATATGGCTCTAAGTTCACCTATAAATTGAACTGTAATAACTGCCTCAAACAAGAGGAAAACACTATCTACTTAGAGCATTCCATGGCTTAACAGCTGATAGGCTGGTATGCCAACCCAAAACACCGGTGCTCATGGCCCAAGCCTCGTTCCTGCTTGAGAGTGAAACTTCCATTTTGTTGCATCAAGGACCATGTGATGAAGTGGTAGGAGTAAACCAGCTGCGGCTATCGGTCCCCAAGGCAGAAGAACCTTGACTGCTTTTCCTGTGGATGACCCAAACAGGGTGTTGGGGGAATTGTGGCAGTCAGTTTTTCCCAAGGAGATGAGAAGAGGGATAGAGGTGCGTTTGGGATCTGTTGAGTGCGTGCTTTGACTCGGTTCCCATCTTACAAAGGGGATTGCAGTCAGTGTAAATGTATGGGTATGTGCGTCGATGATGCAGAAGGTACGGTTGTGTTGTATAGGTGCATGTCATATTCCAGCCTCTGCAACTCAGTAGGAATGAAGAGCACACCATTGAATATGGCAAACCAATGGTAGAAAAAGGCAAATACTGCCTGCCCTGCCGCTTTGCATATACGATATAATGTCAAGAGACGTAATAAACTCATATGATATGGTAGGAAAAGACCCATTGAAGAAAACAAAATGAAAAACAAAATATATGGGGTATTTATTAATATAATGACTTCCATTAGTCACCTTTTCAAAGTACAATACCTTTGAGAAGGTATTGGACATTGAGAAGAAGACCAGTTGAGGTCATGATATTCATATATTCCATTCTTTTCTTCATAAATGGGCCTTGCCTTACCATACTGAACTCAATAGTAATAATTCAGTGCTATTCATATTAGTAAAGAAACAAGCAAATAAATGCACACCCAAAACATAAATGTGTATTGTTTGCATGAAGTTGAATGATATTCATTAGCATTCTACCTCCTGAAAAGGTCATTCAGAACAATTAAAGTGATGGAACAACAACAGGATACAAACGTACTTAATTATTTAAGCAAATACCATCCATAAATATATCCGGAAAGCAAACTCACTCCTCTCCCTTTTGCAATACTGGTTGATGGTAGTAAAATGTAGCCCTGTTCTTGTATGAGGAACTGTGCATATGTAAGCACATGCATACATGTATATACACATGTATTCTTAAATGGCATTACCATTTTACATGACTTATCATGGGTTATAGAGGTATCCCTTCCAATTCTACAACTTCTCGTGACAATGGTAGGTCTCTGAGTCTTTGCAGCATCTGAGGAATTAGCTTAAACACTTACTACTGCCAACATTGTCATATGAGGTATCCTCGCCAATTCTACAAGTTTTCATGACAATGGTGGGTCTCTGAGTCTTTGCTGTACCTGAGGAATTAGGTGAAGACCGTTACAGCTGCCAACATTGTCATATGAGGTATCCCTGCCAATTCTACAAGTTTTCATGACACTGGCAGCTCTCTGGGTCATTGCAGCACCTGAGTAATTAGGGTAAGATCGACACTACTGTTAACATTGTCCTTAGTATTTTCAGGCATCCACATAACCTAGAGATTATAATATGGTGATGTTAGTATTCCTAAATTCTTTTATAACACCACAGCAACTACCAGACTTTTCAGGCATTCTAAGACGTGAGGGATTCGGTAAGGGTAGATATCCATTAAGACTGTCATCACCACTAAGACCAACATACTACTCACTATCTCATACGTTATGGTAGTGGACTGTGACAAGATCACATAATCGCTGCAACCATACTTACTCTTTCTAGGCTTCACAATACCAGACGGACTAGGTAATGTTAGTCAATTCTGTCATGTTGCTAATGCCATCAAGCCTTGCTTGCAGTACCGAAGGTACTCGGCTGGTTACTTACAATAATTTCATTAAAGATCATCACCAGTGCAAGAAGGCTTCACATGCAGCTTAATTGGTGTTCTATGAACACAAATTATTTTCAGTAATATACCTCTCCAGATTTTCAATATCTGAGAGGGTAAGTTATGATGGTGGTTTGTTTCAAAACCTCAGCCATCATCACAATACATCTTGCCCCTCAAGATCTGAGGAAGAAAGTCATGGTGGTGGCTACATTGAGATCCCCTACCACCACAGGGCCTGAAGGATTGGATTATTGAGGTATTATTTACATAAATGTTATAACTCCAAGGGAAAACATATATAATTATGCATCTCATAAATTAACAGCCTAGTTTAGAAATATCCAACTTACTAAATTACCATTTGGTACCGTAGAGTAAATGATTAGGTGCCGGCGAATAAGTTAGGTACAGATTTACCCAGAAGAACCAAACTAACATCAAAATTCCTAGACACCAAGGTTAGTAAATATTAGTACATATAAATAGGACCTATTAAATAAAACCAGATAAATAACCTTCCTTAAATGTAGTAGATATTCAAGACTGGGAAATCCAATAATACATCAGTAACACAAAGTTAAGCACCCAACTCTGAACGTATAAGACGAGGTTCCCCCAAATCATACTTCTTCTTCTTCTTCTTACAATTTCTTAATAGATGGTAAACGAGGTACTATACTGTATTTATCTATTTAGGTATATATAGTATAAAATGTTAAACACATTTAAACCTAGATATTAACAAACTAATTTATTATTATTATTATTATTATTATTATTATTATTATTACTATTATTATTATTATTATTATTATTATTAATATTATTATTATTATTATTATTATTATTATTATTATTATTATTATTATTATTATTATTATTATTATTATTATTATTATTATTATTATTATTATTATTATTATTATTATTATTATTATTATTATAGGAAACCAAAAACATATACTGCAAAGAAACAACCTGTTTATTTTCCAAGTTACTACACCCCTCCCCTACAAGTCAAGACGTACCGGAGCACGTGAAACTCTGCAAGAGCTACGTACTATCAGAGCCTTGGGTACCGGAGGTGTACTAGGTTCCACCACCAATTTCTCAGGACTAGGAGGAGCTCTTGATTCTCTCTCAGGGCTAGGTGGATCACCTTTCCAAATATTATCTTGATGACGCTTCATCACTTGTCCTTCTTTTGTAGATACCTTATAAGATAAAGGACCTGTTCTAGACTTAGCAGTAGCGGGAGTCCACTTAGCTCAATGAGCATAATTATGTACCATGACTGAATCATCTGGAGATAGTTCCAGTGATCTAGGATACTTAGGGTCATATCGTCGTTTCTGGTTCTGATGTTGCTTTAACACTCTCTGCTGGATAGTTTCTCCAGGTCTTAGTAAATAAAAAACAGAACGTATTCGACAACCAAATAATAACTCAGAAGGTGACAAACCAGTTGTAGTGTGAGGAGTTAGCCTATACTTGAAAAAAAATTGTCAAGGGTAACCCTCACTTCCTCCCCCTTAGCATGAAGCACAGCGGACTTGGAAGTACACAACATGTTTTCTGCCAGCCCATTCGTAGTGGGATGAAAAGATGCAGAACGTACATGACGAATTCCACTCAGCTCAATAAAGCTCTGAAACTCACTGCTAGTGAAGCAGCTAGCATTATCATTCACCAGCACAACTGGCAGGCCCCATCTAGCAAAACATGAATGCAGTAGGTTTATAGTGGCAGTAGAAGTTATAGTATTAGTCGAGAATATCTCTACCCACTTAGAATTTGCATCAACGCTAATCAAATAATGAGTACCATGAACTGGACCCGCACAGTCCACTGAATGCGATGCCATGGAACCGATGGCCATTCCCAAAGGTGAAGAGGGCTTTTCTTCGGAAAACTACGATTTTCTAGACATGTAGGACAGGTCTTTACTAAATATTCTATCTTACCATCTAACCCTGGCCACCAAAAATAGGACCTAGCCAACTCTTTCATTCTAGGTGCACCCAGGTGCTCAGCATGTAACTCCTTAATTAGAATTCCTTTAGCTCTAGCAGGGATAACTACTCTATATCTCCATAGAATACAATCACACTGAGTCGACAACTCCGGCATCCTATTCTTAAATGGTATATATTCACTCTCTACTTTGTCAGGCCAACCATTATAACAATACTGCAATACTCTAGACAACACGGGGTCACACTTAGTACATGTAAATATCTGTTTAGCAGTCACAGGTGTACTATTCGTAAAGTCAACAATATCAATCCACTCAGCGGGTATAGAAACACTCTCATTCATGCAGGTTAAAGGTATTCTACTCAGTGCATCAGCACTACCTAAAATCTTGCCAGAGCAATGTACCAAGTTGAACTAAAATGCTTGCAAAATAAACGCCCATCGCTGTATTCTTCCCGAAGCCATCGTATAGGATACATTTATTAGCTTGGAATAAACCAAGTAGGGGATTATGATCTGTGACTAGCTTAAACTCTTGCTCCCATAAATAGAAATGAAATCTCTTAACCACAAAAACTAAAGCCAACGCTTCTCGTTCAAGCTGAGAATAACGTCGCTCTGTTTCAGTCAGAGTCCTCGAGACAAAATATACAGGTCTTTCTACACCATCAGTACAATCAGATAGCACTGCACCAATGCTGTAAGAACTACTATCGGCAGATACAGTTACAGATAATGAAGGGTCAAAATGAATTAACAATGCTGAATTGAGTAGAATTTCCTTAGATTTCTCAAATGCACCTTTCTGTTCTTTACCCCAAATCCACTTTTCCTTGGCTTGTAATAACTTATTTAGGGGTTCTAAGAAAGTGGCAGCTTTAGGGAGAAATTTTCTATAAACATTCAGTGGGCCAAGATACACCTTCAGCTGTGTTACATCTTTAGGACTAGAGACATACTTCATAGCTTCTAGCTTTCTCTCAGTAGGATGAATACCTGGTGCGTCTATCTTGTACTCTACTCTACTTACTGGGTCACCCATGTGCATATATCCTTACTAAGTTTAAATCCTGCATCATTTAATTTCTGCAAAACCAATCTGACTTTAGCTACACGTTCGTCTTTACTCTTTCCATCAAGAAACCATTGCTTAAATTAATTTCCCAAGCTTGAAAATAAATTAAATAAGCCTAATGCTTTGCCAGCATTCACTTGGATACTATATTTTACAAGTAGAGTGGTTAATCCATTCTGGAATTATAATCCTTATCAATGCTTTATGTGATTACTCTTCAACAAGTTTGCTACAAGTAGCGAATACCTTTCCATTAGTAATATCTTCTTTGTGATAGTCTCAACAGTGTATATAAAGCTATGTACTAGCCAATTAGAGACTGGATGAAGAATCTCAAAAATATTCAACAATACTACCTTTTATACTTATTTGGAAGCTAAAAACACATCGCACATTGCCTCTTTTAGCTTACGTACAGCTGTTGTTACCCACTTTACCATAATAATCTGTTCCTTGCACAATGTTCATCGGTATCCCTAGAATAAGTTCAATGTGATCATTAATATTTACGTGTTCTCCGGCTTCATAGAGACAAACCTGGATACAAAAATACACCATTGTTTGATTATATAATAACAAGCTAAAGAACATTTGCTTGCTTTATGAATCGGTTAACTGCTTCCTGTTATGCGTCATTTCAACCAAACATGAGGTGTATTTAAACATTAGGAATGCGTGATGCATAATCAATTTAATATCCTTTTTGGACAGATCATCACTAGTTTCAGGCGAGACCACGTTTTTTTTTTTTTTTTTTTTTTTTATACTGTGAGAATGGAGGTAAGTCTGCAGAAAAGTAAGGGTGAAATAAAACTTACGTGAATTTTCTTTCACTGGACTTCTAATAATAAAAAAAATTTCACGTTTCCCAGTCATGGAATTAAAAGAGCAACAAATTTATGTATTCAATTCTTAAGTGAACTTAACTACAAATATGTTGTCCATGACATATTGCTAGAGGACTAGCAACTAACACCTTACAAAGTTCTGATGAATAGTCACAGATGTCTCAATTAAAACTCCTTCATAAAAAAAATCATATTGTAATATATGTGGACATATATACCCCAATTCAAATATTTGCTAAGTTTGGGAAACAGGTAAAGGTAATTGCCTTTTCTATGCATAAAATACTGTGAGAATTAAGTAAAAAATATTTATATTTGTGTATTTCTATGGATGCTTTATTATTATTATTATTATTATTAGTAGTAGTAGTAGTAGTAGTAGTAGTAGTAGTAGTATAATTACTATTATTATTATTATTAGTATAATTATTATTATTATTATTATTATTATTATTATTATTATTATTATTATTATTATTATTATTATTATTATTATTATTATTATTATTATATTATTATTATTATTATTACTAATATTATCATCATTATTATTATTATATTATTATTATTATTATTATTATTATTATTATTATTATTATTATTATTAGTAGTAGTAGTAGTAGTAGTAGTAGTAGTAGTAGTAGTAGTAGTAGTAGTAGTAGTAGTATTATAATTACTATTATTATGATTATTAGTATAATTATTATTATCATTATTATTATTGATATTATTATTATTATTATTATTATTATTATTATTATTATTATTATTATTATTATTATTATTATTATTTTTATTATTATAAGTATAGAGTAAGGAAGGGTGGATCGAGGATGGAAGAGACAGTGAAAGATGTGAATGGACAGATGTTAAGAGGGAAAGATGCAAGGAATAGATGAGCAGAATATTTTGAGTGCTTGCTGAATGTTGAGGAAGATAGAGAGGCTGCTATGGTGGCACTGGGGGGTGTTCAAGTGCCAGTAATGGGAGATGAAAATGAGAGAGAGATTACAAGAGAGGAGGTGAAAAGGGCATTGTATGATGCGAAAGCAGGTAAAGCACCTGGAATGGATGGTGTGAGATCGGAGATGTAGAAAAAAGGGGGTGTGACTGCATTGGAATGGTTAGTGAGAGTGTTTAATATATTCTTTATGTTGTCAATGGTGCCAGTGGAATGGGTGATTGCTTGTATAGTGCCCCTATAAAAAGGTAAGGGAGATATGTATGAATGCAGTAATTTTAGGGGTATAAGTTTGTTGAATTTGGTAGGAAAAGTGTATGGTAGGATACTGGTTAATAGGATTAAGGATAAGACAGAAAATGTGATCGCGGAAGTGCAGAGTGGTTTTAGTAGAGGTAGAGGTTGTATAGATCAGATTTTTAGAGTTAGGCAGTTATGTGAGAAATATTTAGCAAAGGGTAAGGATGTGTATTTTGCATTTTTGGATCTGGAGAAAGCGTATGATAGAGTTAATAGAGAAGCAATGTGGAATGTTTTGAGATTATATGGAATTAATGGTATATTGTTGCATGCAGTGAAGAGTTTGTATGAAGGGAGTAGAGATCGTGTTAGGGTAGGTAATGAAGTGAGTGAGTGGTTTCCAGTGAGTGTGGGAATGAGACAGGGATGTGTGATGTCACCATGGCTGTTCAATTTGTATATTGATGGAGTTGTAAGAGAGGTGAATGAGCGAGTGCGTATTCGAGGTTTGAGGATGGTAGATGGGGATGATAACCAGTGGGAGCTGAATCACTTGCTGTTTGCAGATGATACTGTGGTGGTGGCAGATTCAGAGGAAAAGCTGTGTCAGTTAGTGTTAGAATTTTTAATGGTGTGTGAGAGAAGGAAATTGCGAGTGAATGTAGGAAAGAGTAAGGTTATGAGGTGTACAAGAAATGAGGATGGTGCTGGATTGAATGTTATGTTGAATGGAGAGACACTTGAGGAAGTTGATCAGTTTAAGTATTTAGGCTCGGTTATAGCTGCAAATAGTGGAGTGCAAGCTGATGTGTACCACAGAGTGAATGGAGGATGTAAAGTGTTGGGTGCGTTGAAGGGAGTGATGAAGAATAGAGGGTTGGAAATGAATGTTAAGAAAGTTTTGTATGAGAAAGTGTTTGTGCCAACTGTGATGTATGGATCAGAGTTATGGGGTATGAAAGTAAGTGAGAGACGGAAACTAAATGTGTTTGAGATGAAATGCCTGAGGAGTATGATTGGAGTATCTCGGTTGGATAGGATTAGGAATGAAGTGGTCAGAGCAAGAATGAGTGTGAGGAGAGAAATTGCAGGCAGAGTAGATACGAATGTTCTGAGATGGTTTGACCTTGTGGAAAGGATGGGTGATGAAAGACTGCTGAAAAAGGTAATGAATGCGAGAGTTGATGAGAGAAATACTAGAGGGAGCCCTAGGTTTGAATGGATGGATGGAGTAAGGAGAGCCCTGAATGATAGGAGGATGGATGTGAGGGAAGCAAGCGAGCGTGCTAGGAATAGGAATGAGTGGCGAGCGATTGTGACGCAGCTCTGATGGGTATCTGCTGTTACCACGGGGCTGCATCTTACAGAGGTAGCCCTGTGGTAGAGGCAGTAGGAGGAGTTGGCAGTTGTGAAGCGACACAGGTTGTGGAAGAGCCGGGAGGATGGGCTGTGGCACTCCATCAGAGCCATCTGAACGGTTGCTAGCTCCCTCGTCATTGCCCATAGAGCAAAGTAATTCCCTTATTGCTTTCTTTCTTTGATGTCGGCTACCCCCCAATTAAAGGGGGAAACAGCCAAGGTAGATAGTAATAATAATTATTGCTATTATAATTATATTTTTATTATTATTATTATTATTATTATTATTATTATTATTATTATTATTATTATTATTATTATTATTATTATTATTATTATTATTATTGTTATTATTATTATTATTATTATTATTATTATTATTATTATTATTATTATTATTATTATTATTATTATTAATATTATTATTATTATTATTAATATTATTATTATTATTATTATTATTATTATCATTTTTATTATTACTATTATTATTATTATTATGATTATTATTATTATCATTATTATTATTATTATTATTATTATTATTATTATTATTATTATTATTATTATTATTATTATTATTATTATTATTATTATTATTATTGATATTATTATCATTATTATTATTATTATTATTATTATTATTAATATTATTATTATTATTATTATTATTATTATTATTATTATTATTATTATTATTATTATTATTATTATTATTATTATTATTATATATATAGTAGTAGTAGTAGTAGTAGTAGTAGTAGTAGTAGTAGTAGTAGTAGTAGTAGTAGTAGTAGTAGTAGTACTTAGCTAGTTGACATTCATTGCAATATTAATTATATTAATGTTCCAAGTTAAACCAGTAAAAGCTTCACATATTAATTGAATACACTTATTGTTACTGAATAAGCTAAGATAATTTCAGAATATTTAAAAATGTTACTGTTTGCGATTCTTCAGATTCTGTGCCACCAGAATCAAAAAGTCATAATCACTCTCACGATCCATGATGAGACTTTCACCTGCGTGTTTGGTAACACTGGTTGGTCACCTCCTGTATTGTACATGTTCGGAAGGTAAGGTGTTATATTAAATACCCATTGTGATGAAATTATATATATATAAGGATTTAGCCCAAGTTGGTTCTCCAGTTAATACATCTAGACTAGACACAAAGAGGTATATTTAAACACACACTTAATATATATATATATATATATATATATATATATATATATATATATATATATATATATATATATATATATATATATATATATATATAATATATATATATATATATATATATATATATATATATATATATATCAAACAA
>JAXCGZ010012386.1:0-25000 GCA_037179515.1 Halocaridina rubra | reverse complement strand
TTCAGAAGTTTACGAGGCAGTAGATTGTGGCAAAGAATATGATACAATATATCTAGATTTTAGCAAAGCTTTTGATAGAGTTCCTCACAAAAGATTAGTTAAAAAGCTGGAAGCTCATGGTATAGGAGGAGCTGTGCTCAGATGGATCAAACAATGGTTAAAAGACAGAAAACAGAGGGTTTGCATAAATGGAGAGAAATCAGAGTGGGGCTCGGTTACTAGCGGGGTACCACAAGGCTCGGTACTGGGTCCCCTATTATTCATCATATATCTAAATGATCTGGATTCGGATATCAGTAGTAACCTATGTAAATTCGCAGACGACACTAAAATAGGTAGAACTATAAATGGAAAAGAAGACATTCATGCTTTACAGGAAGATCTAAATAGATTATCTGAATGGTCGGACAAATGGCAAATGGAATTTAATGTTGAAAAATGTAAAGTAGTTAAAATGGGTACTATAAAAGACAATACTAGTTATAAGCTAAATAACCATGAAATCATGAGTTCTCAGTGTGAAAGGGATTTGGGAGTTCTTGTGAGTAGTAGTCTTAAGCCAAGAGAGCAATGCACAGCAGTCAGAAATAAAGCAAACAGAATTTTAGGATTTATCTCAAGAAGCGTTAGCAATAGGACGGAAAAAGTTATTTTGCAGCTCTATCTTGCATTAGTTAGGCCCCATTTAGATTACGCTGTGCAATTCTGGTCACCCTATTATAGAATGGAAATTGAATCCTTGGAGAGAGTGCAGCGAAGAATGACCAAGATGATACACAATATCAGAAATCTACCATATGAGGACAGATTAAAAAAACTTAATCTACATTCTCTAGAGAGGCGAAGAGTTAGGGGGGATATGATTGAAGTGTATAAATGGTTTAAAGGGATTAACAAGGGAGATATTAATAAAGTATTAAAAATTCATGATCAAACCAGAACTCGTAATAATGGATTTAAGCTTGATAAATTTAGGTTCAGAAGGGAAATTGGTAAAAATTGGTTTGGTAATAGAGTAGCTGATGCATGGAACAAGCTTCCTAGTATGATAGTAAATGCCAATACCTTAGACACCTTCAAATGTAGATTAGATAGACATATGACAGAGGTAGGGTGGGTATGAATCGGTTAGTGCTTATTAGAAAAATCATAAAAAGAAAAATAGAATAAATAAGTAGAGTAGAATAGAATAGGTTAGACATGCTGAAAATACAATTCAAAAATGGAGCTGCCTCGTGTGTGCCAATAGGCATGTTGCAGTGTCCTCTATTCTTATGTTCTTATGTTCTTATGTTCTATTAACCAGTATCCTACCATGCACTTTTCCTACCACACTCAACAAACTTATTCCCCTAAAATTACTGCATTCATACACATCTCCCTTACCTTTGTATAGGGGCACTATACAGTCAATCACCCATTCCATTGGCACCAATGACAACATAAAGCATATATTAAACACTCTCACTAACCAATCCAATGCAGTCACACCCCCTTCTTTCAACATCTCTGCTCTCACACCATCCATTCCAGGTGCTTTACCTGCTTGCACTTCATACAATGCCCTTTTCACCTCCTCTCTTGTAATCTCTCTCTCATTTTCATCTCCCATTACTGACCCTTGAACCCCCCCCCCACTGACACTATAGCTGCCTCTCTATTTTCTTCAACATTCAGCAAGAACTCAAAATATTCTGCCCATCTTTTCCTTGCATCGTTCCCTCTTAACATCTGTCCATTCACATCTTTCACTGTCTCTTCTATCCTCGATCCACCCTTCCTTACTCTCTTCACTTCTTTCCAAAACTTCTTTTTATTCTCCTCATATGATACAAAAATCCTGTCCCCACCTAACATTTACCAACTTCTTCTCTTCCTCTACCTTCCGCTTGGTTTCCACATTTTTTTCCTTATATCTTTCATACTTCTCCCTACTTTTACACTGCAGCCATTCCTCAAAAGCCCTCTTTTTCTCTTCCACCTTCATTTTCACCCCTTCATTCCACCACTCGCTGCCCCTCCTCATGCCACCTCCAACAAACCTCTTTCCACACACATCACTTGCATGTCCCACAAAACAGTCTTTCATCAATCAACCCCCATTCCTCCCCTAACTCCCCAACTTCTCTTTCTTTCACCCTGTCATATGCCACTCTCAACCTGTCCTGATATTCCTGTCTCTTCTCTGGCTTTTTCAACTCTTCCACCTTCACTATTTCCCTTCTACATCCCCCCACACTATTTCCCAACTCTTTTGCTACTACCACTTTTGCTGCAACCAAAAAATGATCAGACAGCCCAGCAGCCACACCCCTGAATGCCTGCACATCTTTCACTCTACCAACCATGCTCTTTGCTACCAACACATAATCCATCAATGCTCCTTCTTTCGCTCTTCCATTTGCCACTCTCATCCATGTATACTTATTTATTAACTTCTTCTTAAATAAACTATTACCTATCACCAACTCTTGCTCCACACACATATCTAACAGTCTTCGCCACTCTCATTCCCACCTGGTACCCCATACTTTCCTACAACACCTTCTATCTCTCCATCACCCACTCTGGCATTCAAGTCACCCAACACAACTTCATAGTTCCTTCTACTCAGGCCATCCACACATCTAGTTAACTCATTCCAGAATTCATCCCGCTCTTCCTCACTTCTCTCACATCCTGGCCCATACACACTAACAAAAGCCCAACATTCCCTTCCTATCCTAGCCCTCACCCACATCAGCCTAGATGACACTTCTTTCCATTCTACTACCTTATTTACCATCCATTCACTCAGCAATAATGCCACACCTTCTCTCGCTCTCCACCTTTCAACCCCAGACACCCTACCCGTCACATCACCAAATGCCACTTCTCCTTTTCCTTTCATCTTCGTCTCACACAATGCCAATACATCCATCCTCCTCCTACCAAACATATATCCAATCTCACATCTTTTGCTCTCTATCGTACTACAACCACGCACATTTAGGCACCCCAAAGCTAGAGTTTGAGGAGAAGTTATTCTCCCCTCTACTCCCCTTCTTCTTTGACGTCTCGCACGAGGTTGATACAATGGGGGGGAGGGATTCCTAGTCCAACTGCCCCGTCCACTTTTAGTCGCCTTTTACGACACGCAAGGAATACGTTGAGGCAATTCTTTGATGTTGTGCCCGCCACCACAAAGCAGAGAGTTCTGTGAGAGTTCTAATAATAATAATAATAATAATAATAATAATAATAATAATAATAATAATAATAATAATAATAATAATAATAATAATAATGATAATAATGATAATAATAATAACAATAATAATAATAATAATAATAATAATAATAATAATAATAATAATAATAATAATAATAATGATAATAATAATAATTATAATAATAATAAAAATAATAATAGTAATAATATTAATAATAATAATAATAATAATAATAATAATAATAATAATAATAATAATAATAATGATAATGATAATATTAATCATCATCATCAATATAATCATAATTATTACCATAATCATTACTAGGGAAGTACAATAACCAATTAGAAATTCCACCATATCAGCCCATAATCTGAATAACTGATAATAACTAATTACAAATGAAATTAAATCTCTGTATAAAATATTGAGAATAACACTTCAATATACGCATATTGAGTATATATCACAGATTGATTCTATATAATTGATTAAACCTAATCCCTTTTTATTTCTTCCCCCTCCCTTATCCATCAATTATTGCTCCCAAGGGATAAAAGGGATGCAATCGTCGCCACATCCTGAATACTGTCTAAATTATTAGGAGTTTTAGACCTTCAGTAAACTTATCAATCATTCAGACTTCGGTCTAAAGGATCCTCACTCAATTATCCAGTGGATGACCCAAAAATATAAACCGGGAGACATTGTGGCCATTTTTTTTTTCAAAGCAGCTAGTAGGAGTTATTTTGCAACACATTAAACTTATTGCATATACATATTCCTTTAATCGACCATCCCCTTACAAGGGGGATTACGGCCATTGAATATATATATATATATATATATATATATATATATATATATATATATATATATATATATATATATATATATATATATATATATATATATATATATATATATATATATATATATATATATATATATATATATATATATATATATATATATATATATATATATATATATATATATATATATATATATATATATATATATATATATATATATATATATATATATATATATATATATATATATATATATATATATATATATATATATATATATATATATATATATATATATATATATATATATATATATATATATATATATATATATATATATATATATATATATATATATATATATATATATATATATATATATATATATATATATATATATATATATATATATATATATATATATATATATATATATATATATATATTATATATATATATATATATATTTATATATATATATATATATATATATATATATATATATATATATATATATATATATATATATATATATATATATATATATATATATATATATATATATATATATTTATATATATATATATATATATATATATATATATATATATATATATATATATATATATATATATATATATATATATATATATATATATATATATATATATATATATATATATATATATATATATATATATATATATATATATATATATAAATATATATATATATATATATATATATATATATATATATATATATATATATATATATATATATATATATATAGTCCGTCAGTTAATATAAATTTGGATGAGGAATATAACAATTTTGTCATGACTGAAGAATAGTCAAAGAGACTATATTCCCATGAAACATTGCAGATCAAGAAAAAATGACCCTAAATGGATGAACAATAGAATAAAGAATCTTATAGGTATTAAAAGAGAAATATACAGGAAACTAAAAAAAGGTGAAGAGTAGATGAGGCAGCAATATATACAGTTAAACAGGGAAGTTAGAAAGATAGTTAGAGAGTCGAAAAGAAAATACGAAGTTAGAATAGCAGGAGAAGCTAAAGAAAATCCTAAAGGGTTTTATCAACATTATCAAACAAAATTTAAGGAAAAAGTCGGACCAATTGAAGTAGCCAATGGCCATATCACAGATGACGATAAAGTGATGTGTACATGTTTAAATGATATTTCTTATCTGTATTTACAAATGAAAACTTGGAAAATATTCCGGAAGTAGAATTCATTTACAGAGACAGTCCCGATAATATACTTAGTTCAATAAATATTACGAGAGAGGAGGTAATAAAAGAAATAGATAAATTAAAGGCTCATAAATCTCCGGGACCTGATGGAATATATGCTAGAATATTAAAGGAATGCAAGGAAGAGCTTAGTTGTCCACTAACTGCATTATTTAATAATTCAATAAAATTAGGATCGCTACCCATGGAGTGGAAATTGGCAGATGTGGTACCAATATTTAAAAAAGGAGAACGAGTGAAAAAGAATAATTATAGGCCGGTAAGTTTAACGTCAACAGTGGGTAAGATTCTAGAATCCATAATTGCAACTAAAATAAGGGCACATCTAGAATTACACAGACTGATAAAACTTTCACAACACGGGTTTCTTAAGGGTTTTTCGTGCCTTACAAACTTACTGTCTTTTTATTCAGAAGCTTATGAGGCAGTAGATTGTGGCAAAGAATATGATACAATATATCTAGATTTTAGCAAAGCTTTTGATACAGTTCCTCACAAAAGATTAGTTAAAAAGCTGGAAGCTCATGGTATAGGAGGAGCTGTTCTCAGATGGATCAAACAATGGTTAAAAGACAGAAAACAGAGGGTTTGCATAAATGGAGAGAAATCGGAGTGGGGCTCGGTTACTAATGGGGTACCACAAGGCTCGGTACTGGGTCCCCTATTATTCATCGCATATCTAAATGAACTGGATTCGGATATCAGTAGTAACCAAAGTAAATTCGCAGACGACACTAAAATAGGTAGAATAATAAATGGAAAAGAAGACATTCATGCTTTACAGGAAGATCTAAATAGATTATCTGAATGGTCGGACAAATGGCAAATTGAATTTAATGTTGAAAAATGTAAAGTAGTTAAAATGGGTACTATAAAAGACAATACTAGTTATAAGCTAAATAACTATGAAATCATGAATTCTCAGTGTGAAAGGGATTTGGGAGTTCTTGTGAGTAGGAGTCTTAAGCCAAGAGAGCAATGCACAACAGTCAGAAATAAAGCAAACAGAATTTTGGGATTTATCTCAAGAAGTGTTAGCAATAGGATGGAAAAAGTTATTTTGCAGCTCTATCTTGCATTAGTTAGGCCCCATTTAGATTATGCTGTGCAATTCTGGTCACCCTATTATAGGATGGAAATTGAATCCTTGGAGAGAGTGCAGCGAAGAATGACCAAGATGATACACAATATCAGAAATCTACCATATGAGGACAGATTAAAAAAACTTAATCTACATTCTCTAGAGAGGCGAAGAGTTAGGAGGGATATGATTGAAGTGTATAAATGGTTTAAAGGGATTAACAAGGGAGATATTAATAAAGTTTTAAAAATTCATGATCAAACCAGAACTCGTAATAATGGATTTAAGCTTGATAAATTTAGGTTCAGAAGGGAAATCGGTAAAAATTGGTTTGGTAATAGAGTAGCTGATGCAAGGAACAAGCTTCCTAGTAGGATAGTATATGCCAATACCTTAGACACCTTCAAATGTAGATTAGATAGACTCTATATTATCTAGATCAGGTGGTCTGTAGACTACTCCTACAACTAGACTTTCTATATTATTTTTAATTTCAACCCATAAGGTTTCTGAATTTAGATTTTTCTTAATTCCAGACTTAATGCAGCTTCTGAGGCTATCTTTAATATACATAATTACCCCTCCCCCTCTTTTATCTGCACTACGATCAGCATTATAAAGTTTATATCCTGTAATTATGTACTCAGCTTTAAGGTGTTTGCTTTCTAATTTAATCCAACTTTCACTAATGCATATTATATCCGGTCTCTCACTACATACTATGGCTCTCAGTTCTTCTATCTTGTTACCTAAACTACGGCTATTTGTATAATATACTTTTAAACTTTCTCTAGCTTCACCCTTCTTGTGGCTATTCTTTTTGTTAATATTTGTTCTATGTAACAAATGGTTCTTATCCTTAGACTCCCAGTATTTTGACCCACTATTTACTGAACCCTTACTGATTAATTTCTCTGCACAAGTATTAATCATTTCATTATTTGTGTCTAACAAAACCCCCCTACCTCTCTGTCTATCATACCAGCCAATACCGAGACACCTGAATTAGAAAGATGCACTCCATCCCTTGCATACATATGCTTACGACTAGTGAAGTGATCCCACCCGTGTATAAAACCTATATTATTCACCCGACAGAAGGCTTTCATCCTAGCATTTACTCCTATAGCTCGAGACCACCACTCTGAACTTTGGCTAAGCCTAGGGAGAATACCACACATCACAGGAACTGCACCCCTTTTCCTAATCTTATCCAGGGCTTGTCTATACAACCTAATCAGCTCTTCACTTCTACCATCCTGCACGTCATTTCCCCCAGCTATCAAACAAACAACATCTTTTTTCTCAATCCAGCTATTTATTGACTCATCCACCTTCTTCATACCTGCTCCAGGGAAAAAATATTTTCCTCTAACTCTATGCCTGAGTTTCCTGTCTACATATCTGCATAGTGAATCCCCTACAATTACCAAAGACCGAGACTTATCCAGAGGATGGGTTACTCCGACCTTGGGAGACTTACCTAGGCTCTTGACCTGAGAGCTTTTCCCACTTCCATTTTTACGATCGCTAGTACACCTATCTGACTCTATGGTTCCTGAAGAATTACTGCCGCCACTGCCACATTCATCTCTAAGTGAACTAAATGAATTTGCAACCTGTAGTCTAAAAGTATCATTTTTCTTAAGAACCATCTTCGTTGAACCCTTGTTCACAACTTTCCAGTCGTCTTCATTATTCAATCGTCCTTTCCTGGTTAACACCTCTACTTTACCTCTCAGATCCCTGTTCTCCTCAGCTAAGGATCTGACCTCCTGCCTGACTGCGGCCAACTCATTTCTTAAATTAAAAATGAGTTTGCTTGCGTCAGACGAGGACAAATCCCCAGCACAGCCATAAACAGCACCAACAACGACACCACCACCAACACCACTACCACTAACACCACCAGCACAAAGAACACCACCACTCTCCATTGTACTAAATATGGTCAAGATTAGAGCTACTGGAAGCACGTCCTCACTGGATGAACCCAGGAACTAAAGCACGAGAACCCAGGAACTAAAGCATGTATATATATATATATATATATATATATATATATATATATATATATATATATATATATATATATATATATATATATATATATATATATATATATATATATATATATATATGTAAAATATAGATATGCAAAACAAACTTTTATATCACAGCACAATATGAAGCAAAAAAAGGCCCATAAATAAAACACAAAAAGAAGCTAAGATGTACTATATATTTCATAAGAACATAAGAACATAAGAATAGGGGACACTGCAACATGCCTACTGGAACACACGAGGTAGCTCCATTTTTGAATGATATTTTCAGCATGTCTAACCTATTCTATTCTACTCTACTTATTTATTTATTTTTCTTTTTATCATTTTTCTAATAAGCACTACCCTATTCATACCCACCCTACCTCTGTCATATGTCTATCTAATCTACATTAAAAGGTGTCTAAGGTATTGGCATTTACTATCCTACTAGGAAGCTTGTTCCATGCATCAGCTACTCTATTACCAAATCATTTTTTACCAATTTCCCTTCTGAACCTAAATTTATCAAGCTTAAATCCATTATTACGAGTTCTGGTTTGATCATGAATTTTTAAAACTTTATTAATATCTCCCTTGTTAATCCCTTTAAACCATTTATACACTTCAATCATATGCCCCCTAACTATTCGCCTCTCTAGAGAATGTAGATTAAGTTTTTTTAATCTGTCCTCATATGGTAGATTTCTGATATTGTGTATCATCTTGGTCATTCTTCCCTGCACTCTCTCCGAGGATTTAATTTCCATCCTATAATTGGGTGACCAGAATTGTACAGCATAATCTAAATGGGGCCTAAGTATTGCAAGATAGAGCTGCAAACTAACTTTTTCCGTCCTATTGCCAACACTTCTTGAGATAAATCCTAAAATTCTGTTTGCTTTATTTCTGACTGCTGTGCATTGCTCTCTTGGTTTAAGATTACTACTCACAAGAACTCCCAAATTCCTTTCACACTGAGAACTCATGATTTCATGGTATTTAGCTTATAACTCGTATAGTCTTTTATAGTACCCATTTTAACTACTTTACATTTTTCAGCATTAAATTCCATTTGCCATTTGTCCGAACATTCAGATAATCTATTTAGATCTTCCTGTAAAGCATGAATGTCTTCTTTTCCATTTATAGTTCTACCTATTTTAGTGTCACCTGCGAATTTACTTAGGTTACTACTGATATCCGAATCCAGATCATTTAGATATATGATGAATAATAGGGGACCCAGTACCGAGCCTTGTGGTACCCCGCTAGTAACCGAGCCCCACTCTGATTTCTCTCCATTTATGCAAACCCTCTGTTTTCTGTCTTTTAACCATTCTTTGATCCATCTGAGAACAGCTCCTCCTATACCATGAGCCTCCAGATTTTTAACTAATCTTTTGTGAGGAACTCTATCAAAAGCTTTGCTAAAATCTAGATATATTGTATCATATTCTTTACCACAATCTACTGCCTCGTAAACTTCTGAATAAAAAGACAGAAAGTTTGTAAGGCACGAAACACCCTTTAAAAACCCGAACTGGACTCCAGTTCTCTTCAGGTACAAATGTACCTGAAGAGGACTGGAGTCCTGTCGTAATATATAGTACATCTTCGCTTCTTTTTGTGTTTTATTTATGGGCCTTTTTTTGCTTCATATATATATATATATATATATATATATATATATATATATATATATATATATATATATATATATATATATATATATATATATATATATACATGTATGAATAGCGATCCTGCATAATAATAATAATAATAATAATAATAATAATAATAATAATAATAATAATAATAATAATAATAATAATAATAATAATAATAATAAGAAAAATAATAATGATAATAATAATAATATTAATAATAATAATAATAATAATAATAATAATAATAATAATAATAATAATAATAATAATAATAATAATAATAATAATAATAATAATAATAGTAAAATAACATATATAATAATTATAAGACTTGTTCAATATAATTTTTAAAAAAAGTTGAACATAACCTAAGTGATAAGAATAAATCAATCTCTTGCCAGGTAACAAAACTAATAACAAAGTGTCACCGGTCATGAAATTGGATTTGTCAATATCAGTACAATTGGACGAAAGAAAATAATCCTTCAAAGCAATAAAGAGAAAAATAATGATTATTAATAAAAAAAATAATTAAAAGTAATAAGTACGAAATCATGAATATGTCTGTATTCCAGTCACTACCTAAGGTCTTTCTTTTTTCATGCTATTTACAGAAAGGTAATTTTTACCTTCAACTGAGCATGAGTTTTTGAAGATACTGTTCCGTTTTTCTCTCCCCACACATCTCATAGTGCACTCACATATTACTACCTTTTAATCACGGTGAGAATCTGATGAAGAGATGCAGTACACGCTGGGATATATAAATTCAGGATCTCAACCATAGAGATCTTGACTTTGAACCCTTAATGTGGGTCTACAGCATATCATCAGATCCTCATTGGGATAAAAACAAGAGTAGTAACATTACTTTCGTTGTCCTTTATCGCCAGAATAAATTATTACACTGTTAGATGAGAGGGGGGACTACGATTGAACAGTATCTTTACACACTTATGCTCCAATAAAGATCAAAAGTACAGGAGCATCATGATAACTTCAAACTTGCTTACACTTACGAACAGGGCAAGGACGATGCCCCCTCCCCCCCTTTTTTTTTTAATTGAATCTAAAGCATTAGGATATATTAAGTTAGCCTAGCTTATAGTAGTTTAGGCTAGGGGCAAATGTCTTAGGAGTTTTCGAGTTTTCCCAAGGCGTAATCGTCCAAATGGGTAATTGTAGAGGAGGAAATTTGCTTAGGCTCAGTTGTCCTACTTTCTTTGAGGTCACGTTTTCGAATCACATATGTTTAGCAGATCTGGGAGTCCATGTGAGCATATGTCACAATGTACACTTTTTAAACTCAAATAAAAAATAAAATATCTCCCTAGCACGGGACACCTTCGTCATATCTTGTTGGAAATGAGAAATAGAACAGTGACATCCCTGAAAATAGGAATTTTAATTCATCTGCCCAAATATCAACTGCCCGATGGAAAACTGTCAGACAGGAACATATGTTAGACTGATTTTTCTTTTAATTTAACCTAACCTAACCTAACCTCGGGCAATTGTCCATCGGGTATTTATGCATGTCTGGCAATTTTCCGTCGACCAGTTGACAATCGGGCAGTTAACAGTCGGCCATTTTTCAGTAGGGCAATTGGTGACAGGACCATTTATTCATTTGCTCAGGTTGTGCCGCTGTCATCATGCCAATCTGAGACTTTCCGACAGTCAACATTCCATATGAATAATAAATATAATACAATATTGATAAATTAATAAAAATGAGAGTCAAAGTAAAAATATATTATTTCAAATAGCTATTTGTGGCATTCCCTCTCCAAGATCCCCCCTAAAAATAAAAAAAAATAATAATAATTTCAACTATTTTTCCATGGATGACGCCTTCCTCCTCAGAAGGATGATAGTGAAGGTTCTAGGACAAAATATCGAGAAATGAAAGCTAACCTAACCTATTTCGATATAAATCTATCGTCATATTTCCCAGAGGACAAAAGCTTCTGAGCACAGGTATTAGAACAGTAATTATTTCTTCTATTCAACTTCACTTCACTCGACTGTTTCAAGGCAAAAAAAAAAAAAAAAATACACCTAGCCTAACCTTTTTATTACGAAATTAAGTCTGTCGACAATGCCAACGCATGGGTACCAAAGCAGTAATATTTTATTGTTCCGGTTTTACGTCACGGGCTCCCTTTTCTACCAAGGGCTAGGACGGTTGCCTTCTTGCGAAGGACTTGATTTGGCAGATGTAATCGTTACCCTGAGTGCATGCCCTTGCTAACCTCAGACCATGACGGGGCGTGAACCCTCGACCTGACACCTCAAAGTCACGGACGCTACCGCTTGAGCCAGGGTGACTACAAAGCAGTAATATTTTATTCTGTTCTGTTAATTTCCATCTCTACTCTCGATTTTTTTTAAGGCAAATAAACCTCAGCTAACTTAACCTCTCTTCGATGGTAATTCTGTCGACATTTGTCTACACACCAACATCAAACACTGAATGCACATTCTATGCTGTCCACCTTCACCTCTTCTCTAGATTATTTTAAAGAAAGTAAGCCTTACGTAACCTAACCTTTGTTCGACATAAATTCTGTCGAAAATATGTTCAAAGACAAGTTGTCTACCCTCCGGTATTTAAGCACTAAATTATTTTATTCTATTTTCTATATATGTCGACCTCTACTATCGATTGCTTTAGAGCAAATTAAGTCTGTCAACAATTTGTCCACACCGGTATTAAAGTAGTAATATTTCACTCTGTCGGTTTAGAGACAAGAAAATAAATTCATGAACGATAATTTGATACCACGGCAATAACTTAGATGAATTACATTGTAAACTTCTGCATCTCTATTCATTTAATAATTTTCTAAAAAAAATGCAACAATTAATTTCAGAAAAAGAAATAATGTGAATCATTAAGATCACAAAAAAATCATGATAATCTTTTTAAGTATTTATACCAAAGTGAATGCCTTTGTGCCATCTCAGAATGTTCAGATATTACAATAGTAAATAAAAACTTTCCCTCGTATATATATTAACATAATAATAAATTCATTGAAAATAAGCTGTAATAATATATATATATATATATATATATATATATATATATATATATATATATATATATATATATATATATATATAATATATATATATATATAAATTTTTTTTTATTTCCGCACGTATAAGGTTAAAGCAGATAATTATGGCCAAAGCATAAGATATAAAGTGTATTAATGGGATGTACGTAAGATAAAAACAGATCTATTTAAGGCTATGAAAAGGAAAATATATTTACAAAATCAATGTTTATTATGTATAACTTAAAGGTAAAACAACAAATACATAAATTAAGTGCAGTCAAGACAAAATAAGGAAACTAATATACATTTACAATAAAAGTTAAAAAACAATTTATTTTTCAAAAATGTCAGGTTACACGGTGCAATCAGAGTTTAGTGTGCAAACATGAGGACTCGAATTCTGAATTCATCCTCTACAGGCCGTTCTAAGGACAAGGGCCCGTGCCAACACAAGGTTGGCTTTAACCTCAAACAACAACAACGAATTCATCCTTCGTCACCTCGCGTCTGGGAAAGCAGATCCTCTTTAACACTGCCAAGAAAGTTAATAATATAATTCGCAGACATACGGAGTTCAGGATCTCTCTGTTTGGTTAAACTAATTAGCACACTAATCATGGCGTTCTCGTCTAGTGCATCATAGAGGGGCTGTAGCAAAGCTCCATAGCTGTAGATATCGCTGGCAGGAAAACTCGCTTCTCCTCTCTTCACTTCGGGAGCGAGCCATGGGGCTTCATCTTCTTGCAGATCAAAACCAACAATCTCTCCTTTCCGACAGGCCAAACCATAATCGATAATATCAATCCACTTCTGGCCGGCGTTCCTCTTGTCTCTGATCACTATGTTGTTGTGTTTCAAGTCATTGTGAACAATACCTTTATCATGAATGTTCATCAGCACTTCTGCAATATCGATGAAGATGCAAACGAGCTCTACGTGTGAGAAATCTCTTGATTTCAATACATCTCTCAGGGTCCTGAAGCCAACAAATTCCATCAAAATCGTTGGGTATTCGCCTACTGATCTTGCAATTATCTTGGGACCTATGTCATATCTATTGAGATAACTCAATATTCCAACTTCGTTTTTCATATATTGGTCTTTCTTTCTTTTGGACATCTTGACAACCGCGCTGCCACCGAGATAAGGCACCAAGAAGACTTTGGAAAACGTTCCCTCGCCCAAAAACACACCATCATCCACAAGAAAGCACATAACAATCCTGTGATAGATCATTTTCCTTTAAATCAAACTGAAAATTACCAGAGCAGATTAGACAAGGTGTAACAGAGGAACTAATGACCAAATCCTACGCAGGTAAAAATGTGACTGACATATTTCTAGGAGCTAATGACCAAATCCTACGCTGGTAAAAATGTGACTGACATATTTCTAGAAAAACGAAGTATTAAATGGGTTAGGCCTAGATTTCTGATTGGCGGTTGGTTGTTTATGGGCGTGACCTGCCAGTGACCTGTCATTTCCCGTTTTTCTCATTTGAAACGATATCACTGATATGGTGCCGATATTGACTTTTCTGTTCTTTTGGAACCAATCAAAGTGAGAGGGAGGAGGGAAGTGGGTAAATAATTTTGAATTACATTTGTGTTTGCGCTTTGCTATATTTTATCATTTTAAGAATAAAAGAGAAATTCTGAAATCGGATAACTCAATTTTTTTTACTAAATATTGATATCTTCAACATGATAACCATAAATCTGTACAATTTAAATTATTACAGCAACTACCGGAAAATTCAACTAATTACTTACTAATGGAGGTATTTCTCACAAAACACCTGCATTTCTATAATTCCTATCCTGTATTTTTATATAAATTGATTACCTTTCATCATTTACTGTTATTACTATTATTAAAATTCTTATTATTATAACTATTATTATAATTATTATTATTATTATTATTATTATTATTATTATTATTATTATTATTATTATTATTATTATTATTATTATTATTATTATTATTATTATTTGCCGCCCCAAAAGAGATGATGAATAGGTGGGTGGGGAGGGAAAGGGTATGAGAAGTCTGCTGTCGTCGTACTTTTGTTGTCATGGCCTCTCTGCTAACTTTCGTAGGATATAGCATATAATAAGAGTGATAATTAACATTATTATTATAAATATTATTATTATTATCATTAGTTTTATTAGTACTAATATTCTCATTATTATCAATAGTTTTATTAATATTAATATTAATAATATTATTATTATAATCATTATTATTTTATTATTATTATCATTATTATTTTATTATTATTATTATTATTATTATTATTATTATTATTATTATTATTATTATTATTATTATTATTATTATTATTATTATTATTATTACCCTCTTATAATCAGTATTTTAAGCGTTAGGGACAATTAACCCTAACTCTTAAATTAGAGCTGAGAATTGTTAAATAAGAATAGGATAAGTTTGATTAGGTTAGGTTTTGGTATATTAGGTCAGGTTAGGATTTCTTATATTATGTTGTATCAGCTTAGGCTAGTTAGGTTAGGATGGTTTTGGTTAAGTTGTGTCAAATTAGATAAGAAATCCCATGATATGTATACTATTATACCATGGAGTGGAAATTGGCAGATGTGGTACCAATATTTAAAAAAGGAGAACGTGTTAAAAAGAATAATTATAGGCCGGTAAGTTTAACGTCAACAGTGGGTAAGATTCTAGAATCCATAATTGCAAATAAAATAAGAACACATCTAGAATTACACAGACTGATAAAACTTTCACAACACGGGTTTCTTAAGGGTTTTTCGTGCCTTACAAACTTACTGTCTTTTTATTCAGAAGTTTACGAGGCAGTAGATTGTGGCAAAGAATATGATACAATATATCTAGATTTTAGCAAAGCTTTTGATAGAGTTCCTCACAAAAGATTAGTTAAAAAGCTGGAAGCTCATGGTATAGGAGGAGCTGTGCTCAGATGGATCAAACAATGGTTAAAAGACAGAAAACAGAGGGTTTGCATAAATGGAGAGAAATCAGAGTGGGGCTCGGTTACAAGCGGGGTACCACAAGGCTCGGTACTGGGTCCTCTATTATTCATCGTATATCTAAATGATCTGGATTCGGATATCAGTAGTAACCTAAGTAAATTCGCAGACGACACTAAAATAGGTAGAACTATAAATGGAAAAGAAGACATTCATGCTTTACAGGAAGATCTAAATAGATTATCTGAATGGTCGGACAAATGGCAAATGGAATTTAATGTTGAAAAATGTAAAGTAGTTAAAATGGGTACTATAAAAGACAATACTAGTTATAAGCTAAATAACCATGAAATCATGAGTTCTCAGTGTGAAAGGGATTTGGGAGTTCTTGTGAGTAGTAGTCTTAAGCCAAGCGAGCAATGCACAGCAGTCAGAAATAAAGCAAACAGAATTTTAGGATTTATCTCAAGAAGCGTCAGCAATAGGACGGAAAAAGTTATTTTGCAGCTCTATCTTGCATTAGTTAGGCCCCATTTAGATTATGCTGTGCAATTCTGGTCACCCTATTATAGAATGGAAATTGAATCCTTGGAGAGAGTGCAACGAAGAATGACCAAGATGATACACAATATCAAAAATCTACCATATGAGGACAGATTAAAAAAACTTAATCTACATTCTCTAGAGAGGCGAAGAGTTAGGGGGGATATGATTGAAGTGTATAAATGGTTTAAAGGGATTAACAAGGGAGATATTAATAAAGTTTTAAAAATTCATGATCAAACCAGAACTCGTAATAATGGATTTAAGCTTGATAAATTTAGGTTCAGAAGGGAAATTGGTAAAAATTGGTTTGGCAATAGAACATAAGAACATAAGAATAGAGGACACTGCAACATGCCTACTGGCACACACGAGGCAGCTCCATTTTTGAATTGTATTTTCAGCATGTCTAACCTATTCTATTCTACTCTACTTATTTATTCTGTTTTTCTTTTTATGATTTTTCTAATAAGCACTAACCTATTCATACCCACCCTACATCTGTCATATGTCTATCTAATCTACATTTGAAGGTGTCTAAGGTATTGGCATTTACTATCCTACTAGGAAGCTTGTTCCATGCATCAGCTACTCTATTACCAAACCAATTTTTACCAATTTCCCTTCTGAACCTAAATTTATCAAGCTTAAATCCATTATTACGAGTTCTGGTTTGATCATGAATTTTTAAAACTTTATTAATATCTCCCTTGTTAATCCCTTTAAACCATTTATACACTTTAATCATATCCCCCCTAACTCTTCGCCTCTCTAGAGAATGTAGATTAAGTTTTTTTAATCTGTCCTCATATGGTAGATTTTTGATATTGTGTATCATCTTGGTCATTCTTCGTTGCACTCTCTCCAAGGATTCAATTTCCATTCTATAATAGGGTGACCAGAATTGCACAGCATAATCTAAATGGGGCCTAACTAATGCAAGATAGAGCTGCAAAATAACTTTTTCCGTCCTATTGCTGACGCTTCTTGAGATAAATCCTAAAATTCTGTTTGCTTTATTTCTGACTGCTGTGCATTGCTCTCTTGGCTTAAGACTACTACTCACAAGAACTCCCAAATCCCTTTCACACTGAGAACTCATGATTTCATGGTTATTTAGCTTATAACTAGTAATGTCTTTTATAGTACCCATTTTAACTACTTTACATTTTTCAACATTAAATTCCATTTGCCATTTGTCCGACCATTCAGATAATCTATTTAGATCTTCCTGTAAAGCATGAATGTCTTCTTTTCCATTTATAGTTCTACCTATTTTAGTGTCGTCTGCGAATTTACTTAGGTTACTACTGATATCCGAATCCAGATCATTTAGATATACGATGAATAATAGAGGACCCAGTACCGAGCCTTGTGGTACCCCGCTTGTAACCGAGCCCCACTCTGATTTCTCTCCATTTATGCAAACCCTCTGTTTTCTGTCTTTTAACCATTGTTTGATCCATCTGAGCACAGCTCCTCCTATACCATGAGCTTCCAGCTTTTTAACTAATCTTTTGTGAGGAACTCTATCAAAAGCTTTGCTAAAATCTAGATATATTGTATCATATTCTTTGCCACAATCTACTGCCTCGTAAACTTCTGAATAAAAAGACAGTAAGTTTGTAAGGCACGAAAAACCCTTAAGAAACCCGTGTTGTGAAAGTTTTATCAGTCTGTGTAATTCTAGATGTGCCCTTATTTTATTTGCAATTATGGATTCTAGAATCTTACCCACTGTTGACGTTAAACTTACCGGCCTATAATTATTCTTTTTAACACGTTCTCCTTTTTTAAATATTGGTACCACATCTGCCAATTTCCACTCCATGGGTACCGATCCTAATTTTATTGAATTATTAAATAATGCAGTTAGAGGACAACTAAGCTCTTCCTTGCATTCCTTTAATATTCTAGCATATATTCCATCAGGTCCCGGAGATTTATGAGCCTTTAATTTATGTATTTCTTTTATTACCTCCTCTCTCGTAATATTTATTGAACTAAGTATATTATCGGGACTGTCTCTGTAAATGGATTCTACTTCCGGAATATTTTCCAAGTTTTCATTTGTAAATACAGATAAGAAATAATCATTTAAACATGTACACATCACTTTATCGTCATCTGTGATATGGCCATTGGCTACTTCAATTGGTCCGACTTTTTCCTTAAATTTTGTTTGATAATGCTGATAAAACCCTTTAGGATTTTCTTTAGCTTCTCCTGCTATTCGAACTTCGTATTTTCTTTTCGACTCTCTAACTATCTTTTTAACTTCCCTGTTTAACTGTATATATTGCTGCCTCACCTGCTCTTCACCTCTTTTTAGTTTCCTGTATATTCCTCTTTTAATACCTATAAGATTCTTTATTCTATTGTTCATCCATTTAGGGTCATTTTTTCTTGATCTGCAATGTTTCATGGGAATATAGTCTCTCTGACTATTCTTAAGAGTCATGACAAAATTGTTATATTCCTCATCCAAATTTATATTAACTGACGGGCTGCTGTTCTTTCCTGTGAGAGAATTTAATGTATTGATCTTATCTTGTGATAATCCTTGGCATGTGGTACCCAAATTTCGGGGTAATCCGCTACCTGCGACCTGACCTGCTGGATTAACTACCCACATCTGTACCCCAGAAATCCCTTCCCATACCTCATTAGATAATTTAGTTTTTAAGCCCTCAAAATCTCCTGCTCTAAAGTTTGGAACAATATTCTTATTTTCCTTTATAGTTTCCTTGAAAATTATGTTAAATCTAATGGAATCATGGTCACTGTTGCCCAATTTTTCACCAACTTCTAAATTTGTAACCATATTCTCTCTATTACTAAGAACTAAATCTAGTGTATTCACCCCCCGTGTTGCTTCATGTACATGCTGAGAAAGGAAATTGTCTTCTACTACTTCCAAAAACTCCTTAGAGCTACTATCACCTGTTATGGTTTCCCAGTTAATATGTCTAAAATTAAAATCGCCTACAATGCAAACTCTATTTGACCTGCTCACTTTAGAAATTTCATCGTATATAACTTGCGACTCTATATTATCTAGGTCAGGTGGTCTGTAGACTACTCCTACAACTAGACTTTCTATATTATTTTTAATTTCAACCCATAAGGTTTCTGAATTTAGATTTGTCTTAATTCCAGACTTAATGCAGCTTCTGAGGCTATCTTTAATATACATAATTACCCCTCCCCCTCTTTTATCTGCACTACGATCAGCATTATAAAGTTTATATCCTGTAATTATGTACTCAGCTTTAAGGTGTTTGCTTTCTAATTTAATCCAACTTTCACTAATGCATATTATATCCGGTCTCTCACTACATACTATGGCTCTCAGTTCTTCTATCTTGTTACCTAAACTACGGCTATTTGTATAATATACTTTTAAACTTTCTCTAGCTTCACCCTTCTTGTGGCTATTCTTTTTGTTAATATTTGTTCTATGTAACAAATGGTTCTTATCCTTAGACTCCCAGTTATTTGACCCACTATTTACTGAACCCTTACTGACTAATTTCTCTGCACAAGTATTAATCATTTCATTATTTGTGTCTAACAAAACCCCCCTACCTCTCTGTCTATCATACCAGCCAATACCGAGACACCTGAATTAGAAAGATGCACTCCATCCCTTGCATACATATGCTTACGACTAGTGAAGTGATCCCACCCGTCTATAAAACCTATATTATTCTCCCGACAGAAGACTTTCATCCTAGCATTTACTCCTATAGCTCGAGACCACCACTCTGAACTTTGGCTAAGCCTAGGGAGAATACCACACATCACAGGAACTGCACCCCTTTTCCTAATCTTATCCAGGGCTTGTCTATACAACCTAATCAGCTCTTCACTTCTACCATCCTGCACGTCATTTCCCCCAGCTATCAAACAAACAACATCTTTTTTCTCAATCCAGCTATTTATTGACTCACCCACCTTCTTCATACCTGCTCCAGGGAAAAAATATTTTCCTCTAACTCTATGCCTGAGTTTCCTGTCTACATATCTGCATAGTGAATCCCCTACAATTACCAAAGAACGAGACTTATCCGAAGGATGGGTTACTCCGACCTTGGGAGTAACTGATGCATGGAACAAGCTTCCTAGTAGGATAGTAAATGCCAATACCTTAGACACCTTCAAATGTAGATTAGATAGACATATGACAGAGGTAGGGTGGGTATGAATAGGTTAGTGCTCATTAGAAAAATCATAAAAAGAAAAACAGAATAAATAAGTAGAGTAGAATAGAATAGGTTAGACATGCTGAAAATACAATTCAAAAATGGAGCTGCCTCGTGTGTGCCAGTAGGCATGTTGCAGTGTCCTCTATTCATAAGAACATAAGAACATAAGAATAGAGGACACTGCAACATGCCTACTGGCACACACGAGGCAGCTCCAATTTTGAATTGTATTTTCAGCATGTCTAACCTATTCTATTCTACTCTACTTATTTATTCTGTTTTTCTTTTTATGATTTTTCTAATAAGCACTAACCTATTCATACCCACCCTACCTCTGTCATATGTCTATCTAATCTACATTTGAAGGTGTCTATGGTATTGGCATTTACTATCATACTAGGAAGCTTGTTCCATGCATCAGCTACTCTATTACCAAACCAATTTTTACCAATTTCCCTTCTGAACCTAAATTTATCAAGCTTAAATCCATTATTACGAGTTCTGGTTTGATCATGAATTTTTAAAACTTTATTAATATCTCCCTTGTTAATCCCTTTAAACCATTTATACACTTCAATCATATCCCCCCTAACTCTTCGCCTCTCTAGAGAATGTAGATTAAGTTTTTTTAATCTGTCCTCATATGGTAGATTTCTGATATTGTGTATCATCTTGGTCATTCTTCGTTGCACTCTCTCCAAGGATTCAATTTCCATTCTATAATAGGGTGACCAGAATTGCACAGCATAATCTAAATGGGGCCTAACTAATGCAAGATAGAGCTGCAAAATAACTTTTTCCGTCCTATTGCTAACGCTTCTTGAGATAAATCCTAAAATTCTGTTTGCTTTATTTCTGACTGCTGTGCATTGCTCTCTTGGCTTAAGACTACTACTCACAAGAACTCCCAAATCCCTTTCACACTGAGAACTCATGATTTCATGGTTATTTAGCTTATAACTAGTATTGTCTTTTATAGTACCCATTTTAACTACTTTACATTTTTCAACATTAAATTCCATTTGCCATTTGTCCGACCATTCAGATAATCTATTTAGATCTTCCTGTAAAGCATGAATGTCTTCTTTTCCATTTATAGTTCTACCTATTTTAGTGTCGTCTGCGAATTTACTTAGGTTACTACTGATATCCGAATCCAGATCATTTAGATATACGATGAATAATAGAGGACCCAGTACCGAGCCTTGTGGTACCCCGCTTGTAACTGAGCCCCACTCTGATTTCTCTCCATTCTTATGTTCTTATGTTCTTATGTTCTTAAGAATTGGGAATCACAATCCAAGGTACCCATTTTTATATAATGAAGGGGCAATAGTCGCATGGGGCATTTGTCCTAAGGGGATACAATCCTACCCAAGTTCTATAAACCCTGCCATGCAATCTACATTAGAAAAAGCTTAATCAATTATAAAAAAGAAAATAATAATTTTAACTGCTGAAAATACTTATATGATGCTAAAAATAAATCACGAACCTTAGAGTATTTTAACATCTTCAATAATATGTAATAAGAATGACATGTCTCATTGAAATAATGGCATATTTGTTTTATGCATTAAAGCATTAATAAGTGTATGCATACTTATAAGCAATATATATATATATATATATATATATATATATATATATATATATATATATATATATATATATATATATATATATATATATATATATATATATATATATATATATATATATATATATATATATATATATATATATATATATATATATATATATATATATATATATATATACACACACACACACACAATATATATATAATTCAAACTAAAAATAAAACTTTTAATTTGTATCCATTAGTAACTGAATTAATGCAATTAAAGGGCTTAAAGGCTTACTGTTAAGACATGGCGAGACAAGATTCTTAATCCGTGAATTTTGAATTTGTAAATTTAGCTCTTAATCTCTCTCTGTGAGATTATTATGGCATTAGAAAATGAATTCTATATATAATTATAACAAAATTATCGCCTACTTATAAATGCCTAATATATTTTAGACCGATAAGTATTTTTATTCTATTTTAATTATTTGTGAAGTTTGTATAAACCTAATCCTAACGTAGATTAATAAATATTAATTTAAGAATTTAAAAGAAATTAAGATTAAGCGATACAGAGATAATAATAGAGAACTTTGCATTATTCGTATATCTCATATATATATATATATATATATATATATATATATATATATATATATATATATATATATATATATATATATATATATATATATATATATATATATATATATATATATATATATATATATATATATGTGTGTGTGTGTGTGTGTGTGATTATATAGACTTCGAACGAAAAGGAAACAGCTGAGATGGCGAGTACTTTCGGTTTTTAGAAAATTATAATCACAGCCAGAGCCTTCTGGCTAGTACAGTGGTAAAGCTCTGGCCTCGCATTCGCAAGGTTGACAGATCGGTTCCCGCTCAGGACCGAGAGTTTAAGCAGTTTACTGGGAAGGTTACTGCTGTGGATAGGCACCACATTGGGGGGTTGGGGCTTTACCCCGGCTGACCTTCTGAGGAGCATCTCAGATGGATGTCGGAACTTAAACACCGGCATCCTTTAAATGAGTAGACTCTCTTTCTTTCTATGAGATTAAAGCCCATGTTACGTTGGCACGGGTACTTGTCCAAAGGACGGCCCGTAGGTGGTTCAAATGAGTAGAGAGATATTTAGCATTATATACAATATTTGAAGTCAGAGGCAAAACCCAAGGGAGGACAAATGTTTTTTAAAATGTTAATTACTACTAATTTGCACTAAAAGCTGCCATTAAAGATCAATCAATTAATCTTTACATCCCTAGAAAAAAAAATTACAGGATCAAGGGTATATAAGCCTGTTTATATACTGAAATTGTTTTCGTTAATGAGGTAAAAGTGGATTCAAGAAAACTTTTACTAGGTTCTTAAATTTAAGGATTACAAAATTATTCCAATCAATGGAACATAAGACCATAAGAACATAAGAACATAAGAATAGAGGACACTGCAACATGCCTACTGGCACACACGAGGCAGCTCCATTTTTTAATTGTATTTTAAGAACATAAGAACATAAGAATAGAGGACACTGCAACATGCCTACTGGCACACACGAGGCAGCTCCATTTTTGAATTGTATTTTCAGCATGTCTAACCTATTCTAAACTACTCTACTTATTTATTTTATTTTTATTTTTATGATTTTTCTAATAAGCACTAACCTATTCATACATAAGAACATAAGAATAGAGGACACTGCAACATGCCTACTGGCACACACGAGGCAGCTCCATTTTTGAATTGTATTTTCAGCATGTCTAACCTATTCTATTCTACTCTACTTATTTATTCTATTTTTCTGTTTAGGATTTTTCTAATAAGCACTAACCTATTCATACCCACCCTACCTCTGTCATATGTCTATCTAATCTACATTTGAAGGTGTCTAAGGTATTGGCATTTACTATCCTACTAGGAAGCTTGTTCCATGCATCAGCTACTCTATTACCAAACCAATTTTTACCAATTTCCCTTCTGAACCTAAATTTATCAAGCTTAAATCCATTATTACGAGTTTTGGTTTGATCATGAATTTTTAAAACTTTATTAATATCTCCCTTGTTAATCCCTTTAAACCATTTATACACTTCAATCATATCCCCCCTAACTCTTCGCCTCTCTAGAGAATGTAGATTAAGTTTTTTTAATCTGTCCTCATATGGTAGATTTCTGATATTGTGTATCATCTTGGTCATTCTTCGCTGCACTCTCTCCAAGGATTCAATTTCCATTCTATAATAGGGTGACCAGAATTAAGAACATAAGAACATAAGAACATAAGAACATAAGAATAGAGGACACTGCAACATGCCTACTGGCACACACGAG
The DNA here is from genome assembly GCA_037179515.1 of Halocaridina rubra. Lineage (NCBI taxonomy): Eukaryota > Metazoa > Arthropoda > Malacostraca > Decapoda > Atyidae > Halocaridina > Halocaridina rubra. Next base: position 152 of record JAXCGZ010012386.1, on the reverse strand, counting down.
GCAGCTCCATTTTTGAATTGTATTTTCAGCATGTCTAACCTATTCTATTCTACTCTACTTATTTATTCTGTTTTTCTTTTTATGATTTTTCTAATAAGCACTAACCTATTCATACCCACCCTACCTCTGTCATATGTCTATCTAATCTACAT
>JAXCGZ010012385.1:20000-27500 GCA_037179515.1 Halocaridina rubra | reverse complement strand
ATTGTACATTTCCTTTTTCTTGATCTTTTCTAATAATTTTCCATCACTTTCTTGTACTTTTACATTATTTTCTTTTTCTTCTTTTGATTCCTCTTCCTTCATTTTTTTCCCTCCTCTTTTTCCTTTTTCTTTTTCAAAAAAAATTTCTTCTTTTTTTTCCTCTTTATTCACCTATTCTCTCTCTTCCATTTCTTCCACCTCATAATTAATGAACTTTTCCACTATAAATCATCTATTTATTTTACATATTCATTAACCTGCTTTTTTCCTTACTTTTTTCCCTATTTTCCTCCTCCACTTCTTAGAATGTTTCCTCAATTTGTCTTCTCTTTTTTACGTATTCATTCTTCTCGCCTTATTCCACATCTTCTCTAATTCTCTATTTCCATCTTATTCCCTCTTTCATCATGTTCCACTTTTCGCCATATTTCACATCTTCTCTTTAATTCTCTATTTCCATCTCATTCCCTCTTTCATCATGTTCCACTTTTCGCCATATTTCACATCTTCTCTTTAATTCTCTATTTCCATCTCATTCCCTCTTTCATCATGTTCCACTTTTCTCTTTCTTTCTAATTTTCTTTAATTCTCTATTTCCATCTCATTCCCTATTTCATCATGTTTCACTTCTCTCCTTCTTTCTATTTCTCTTTAATTCTCTATTTCCATCTCATTCCCTCTTTCATCACGTTCCACTTTTCTCTTTCTTTCTATATCTCTTTTAATTCTCAATTTCCATCTCATTCCCTCTTTCATCATGTTCCACTTTTATCTCTCTATTTCTCTTCGACTTTCTCTTCATTGTTCCTCTTCTCCTCTTTGTCCTTCATTGCTAGTTTCCATCTAACAAGCACACGACTAACACTAACATACATCAAAATAATTCTATACCTTCAACAGAGCAGCTTTTATCTGCATCTAAATATAATCCTTGCTTTATGAAAGACATATCTCAGCCAGTCTCTGTATTCAATTACTTCTCCAAAGTCTCATTATTTAACTGAGGATTTTGTATTATTTCATGAAGATACAGATACATGCATTTATATGTGTAATTCTACAAGTCTTTATATATTTAGTCTAAGTCTCATTTTTCATGAAAAAAGGTTGTAAGTTAGTGATACTTTCGTTCTGTACCTCCATAAACAACCTCAATACTTAGATTACAACAGGTGGGATCACAACAGGTAACCCGGTTCACTTCCTGTTCATTCAATAGATAACAGGTGCTTCATATATTTATAAGAAAATGTAAAGCAATGCATAAGTGTTGTGACCCCATTAGTAACCTCAACATCGGGATTAACTAAAGCAACCCCATATTCAGTTTCTAGTCAAAATCACCTATCGGATAAGATTCGGTGAGTTTTCACGCCTGAGTGCTCGCAAGAGGATTTCCGAAGGGGTGATTCTCAATCAAGATAAATATATCAGTAGTGTCAATATTTTTTCTTTGCAGAGGCGCAGACTTATGGAAGAGAGCCATTCTGGGCATCGTGGGTGGTTGAAAGGAGTTATATCTATTGAGAGTCAACTTTTTCTAACTCTAAACTTTGGTTATTTTCGACGTTGCAGCATGTCATCTAATGCCTCTTAAAAATATCAATAGTGCCATTATTTTTTTTTTTGTAACTTTTAGAGGCACTGCTTTATAAGAGAGCCATATTGCTTGTGTTTGTAGGTGTTTGAATAGAGTCATATCTCTTGTGCTTGTAGGTGTTTGAATAGTCATATCTCTTCAAAGTCAATTTGCATCTACCTCTAAAGGGGGGTTTACACGGTCAAACGGTTCGTCGAACGCGGTTCGACAGACAAGTGTTTGAAGTGATGTTCGAACGTGTGAACGGGGTATTTGGTTGTCGAACGTGTTCGACAACCAAATACCTCGTTCACATGTTAGAACATCACTTCAAACACTTATCTGTCGAACTGCGTTCGACGAACCGTTTGACCGTGTAAGCCCCCCTTAAGGTTTGGTTATTTCGGTATTATTTCTAATCAACTCGTACAATTTGAAGATATCAATAATACCAGTATTATTTTCTCTGCAGATGAACAGTCTTATATGGGTGCCGTCTTGCTAGTCTTCCTAGGTCATTGAATGAGGTTACTTACGAGCTTGCCTATCTTGGCACTGTGCCTAGTTAACTAGTAACATTTAATGGTGCCAATATTGTCTCTAGTTTCCGGATATGGTTTTAAAGAAGAAGCGATGCTGGTTTTCGTGGTTGGATGACTATATGTTCCGGTTTTACGTCACGGACTCCCTTATCTACCAAGGGCTAGGACGGTTGCCTTCTTGCGAAGGACTTATTTTGGCAGATATAATCCTTCCGCTGAGTGCATGCCCTTGCTAACCTCAGACCGTGACGGGGCGCGAACCCTCGACCTAACGCCTCAGAGTCGGAGACGCTACCGATTGAGCCACGGCTCAATTCGGTCCTTTAAAAACTGGTTATTTTGACTCAGCTCCTATTATTTGTTATGCCTACATCAACACTGAATATTCTTGGATATTCATTACACACCTTTTATTATCCCTTCACATCTGACAAGTCATTACACTCTCCATCTCTGTTACTTTTTATTTAATGTATTCTTCGTGCCCAGGCTCGGTGGGGGCTGTTCTATTTTACTTTATTTTTTGGCCCGTCCTGGTGTCACAATCATAAAAAAAAGTAATAATGATTCATACCATTTTATGATAAGTGTTATATTCACTTTTCAGAAGTACACCTCTGGAAGAAAGCCATTGCTGGAATAAGTAGACATAATAATAATAATAATAATAATAATAATAATAATAATAAACAGTTTTTTTTCTTATATCATCAGCTCCTGCCAACTCAACATTTTGCCATCCTAAAACAATACCTATTGAAGTTTCTGAATCACCATTACTTGGTGTTAAGGATACATTTTGCCAGAATGAATTGGTCAGAGGTCAAAAGTCAAAGACCTATCATGAATAATTTTGTCATAAATACGAAAATCCTATTCTGTTAACGTCAAAATATTATTTACCTACATAGGAAAATATACATGAAATACACGAAGGACTGTTATTTGGTGTTAAGAATAATTCATGACAACAAGAATGGGTCAAAGGTCAATGACCCATGTGAATAATCTGTTCAAAGATGCAAAAATTTTATATTGCTAAAACATAGTAATATTATCTATTTACAACACACATAGACAAAAACATCAATATATAATGCAGCCGTATTATCATAAAACAATCTACAGAAAAAAAAATCAGTTCCTTTTATCCCAGTCATTACCTTATCGTGAACTGGGTATTTATGGCAGGATGGAGTTCTAAAATTGAAGTAAGTTGACTTTAAATGATTACAAATATTGGAAAAAAGGATTGGATGAGCAAAATAAAAATACATTCGTTCAGCTGAGTGAGTGAGAGAGAGAGAGAGAGTAATAATAATAATAATAATAATAATAATAATAATACTTTATTTCCAACATACATTGGGTATTCAAATATGGGTGTACAACTAAAATTTACAAGTAAAATCTTCCTTTAAGAGTAACTTCTTAAGATTATATTTAAAAGTATACACTGAACCAGCATTTTTTAGTTCTCTGGGAAGCTGATTATATAAATGAGGTCCACGAATGTTTATATCTCTTGAGCCAATATCAGTTTTAGACCTTCGTACTAATAAATCTTCCCCTTGACGGGTAGTTAACCCGGTAACTGAGCTTACTGTGGAAAAATTATACAAGCAATCAGGAATATTGTTTCTTAGTATATTAAAAACAAAGGTACATATATCAAAAACATATTTATCTCTAATCTTTATCCATTCTAGATCTTTTAAAACAGGAGAGATGTGCTCGTATTTTCTTACATTGCCAACAGCCACTCGTGCTGCAAAGTTTTGTAACTTTTGTATTCTTTGTAATTGAGTCTTATTTGTACATCCCCAAACTTTGAGACAGTAATTAATTAAACTCATAGCTAAGGACTGGACAATTATTATACGAGTTGATGTTTCAAATGAGTCTTTTACCCTATTTAGATATATTAGAGTACCCATTACTTTTTTATAAATTTCATCTATATGCATTTCAAAATTCATGTAACGGTCAAAATAGACACCTAGGTTCTTTACCGAGTTCATTGGCTTAATGATATTACCGTTAAAATTTATATGAAGATTGTCATCAACTTCTGATAATAATTGTCTGGATCCGATAAGAATAGATTGGGTTTTAGTTTCATTAAGTAACAGACCATTTTTTAGAAAGTAACGTTTAGCCATATACAAAATTTCTTCTGCTCTACGAATAATATTTTCTAAATCATTAATTTCTCCTTCAATTAAGATTTGAGTATCGTCAGCATATTGAATGACATAACAGTTAGGTAAATATTTTACTAGATCGTTTACATATATTAGAAAAAGTATAGGTCCTAGGATCGATCCCTGAGGGACCCCAAACAATACCTTCTTGGAACTTGAAACTGTATCTTTTATTCTGACTGACTGGTAGCGGTTTTTTAAATAGTTCTCGAACCAGCTTGGGTCAATGTTCATTTTTTTGCATTTTTCTAATAATATACTATGGTTTACACTATCAAAAGCTTTAGAAAGATCGAGTAGTAGTAGCAATGATATTTTCTTATTATCTATATTTTTGTATATTTCATCTGATATTTTCAATAAGGCAGTTTCAGTTGATAATTTTGGCCTGAAACCGTGTTGACTTTTTGCAATAAGTTTATTTTTTTCAAGAAACTCACTTAACTGATTTGCAACAATCTTTTCAAGTATCTTTGATAAAATTGGTAGTAAAGAGATTGGTCTATAGTTAGAGACGTCGTCAGGATTTCCATTTTTAAAACCAGGAATTACATGGGGATTTTTCCATAAATCTGGGTAGATATTGGTAACTATGGAAGTATTGATTATTACCGTCAGATAATAAGCTATTACAAATAATGAATCTCTAATAAAACGAAAACAAATTCCATCTGATCCATATGCATTAGAGTCTTTCAGATTTTTTATTACTAAGATTACTGTATTACAATCTACTGTAGTAGGGTTAAAGACATCAGTACTTCTATTGAATGCACTATGTTCTTCCAAATTTACATTATTATTATTATTGCTACCATCATCACTATTATCATTACCATTACTACCACCATCATTATTATTTACACCATTATCAACATTTCTATTATTATTACTACTACCATCATCATTATTATTACCATCATTACTATTATTGATTTCATTTATTATTTCTTTTTTTGTTTTTTCAAAGGTTTTTTTCCCCACTTCAGCGAAAAAATTATTGAACTCTTCTGCTTTAGCACTTACATCTACCTCATCGGGTATAATTGATATGTTACTACTTTTATTACAGTTATTGGAAAGCATGGTTTTAGCAATTTTCCATGTATCAGAGATATTGCCTTTAGCGTTTTGAAATTCATTTTTGTAATACTGTTTCTTACTGTTACTTAATAATGATTTTACTTGTTTCTTATGCTCTGTAAACTTTTCTCTTAAAGGGATATTATCTCTTTGTAGTTTTACTTCATTTTGTAGTTTGTCTCTTTCTTTCATAATGTTTTTTATGTCATCTGTTATCCAAGGAGCGGGGGGACGAAATATTTCTCTTGTCACGAGTGGTGCACATCGATCTATACATGATGATAAGACACTGGTTAAAATTCTTACTTGTTTATTTATATTATCGGTATATAGAATTTCATTTAATTTATGTACTTCATTCATAAGTAAACTACAAAGTAATTCTTGTGAATAATTTCTTAAGCATCTGAATGTTTTAAAGATTGGTTGTCTCTTTGGTTTGCGAATATTTAGGGACGTTACAATTTCCTCGTGGTCTGCTATAGGGCTTGGCATTACGTCACACTTAGTTATCATATGTTTGGAGTTTGTTATTACTAGATCGATTTGGGAAACTGAAGTGGGAGTGATTCTAGTTGGTTTATTTATAATCTGTTCTAGATTTAAATTCTTAATAAGTCTACTCATTTTATTTTCTCTTTTTAGTTGATCATCATTAAAATCGCCATATATAAAAACTGGTTTGTTTTTTAAAATTATCTCCTTAAAAACGTCCAAAATATAGCTAAAGGAGGTTACCGAGGCTTTGGGGTGGCGGTACACGCAGCCTATGATAATAGAAGGAAACTTTTTATGTTGGACAGAGATCCATTTATCTTCCACTCCTTCGTGCTTCTCAGTTTCAAGATTTAGTTCAGTGGCCTTCAAATAATTTTTAACATATAAACATACACCTCCACCTCTACCACTGTCATAGCGATAAATATTATATGAAGGAATATTAATAAATGCATTATTAATTGACGGATACAGCCATGATTCGCTAATGCAAAGAACATCAATATTTTCTTGTACAAGCTTATGTTCAATTTCTAGTATATGGGATAACAGGGATTGTGCATTTATATGTACGACAGATAATCTATCATTATATTTACAAGTAACTTTCACATCGACAGCAGTAACAGCAACAGCAGGAGACGAGGTATTACCATGTTTCATTGGGGTGGTATCCATAGTCATAGTTGTAGTTTCGACTGTATGATTCTGCTGGGAATTCATCATTGTAGTGTGTTCTGGGGTTAGCCCATGGATCCTGGTGTCTGTACCTGCCGTTGGATGTGTAATGCTGGTTTGAGTACGTGCCGTGGTATGATCGGGCCTTCCCAAAGTTTGTATGCCTAGGTGAGTGTCTAGGGTTGTAAGAGCCATCACTCCAGGAGAAGTCTCTTGTGCTTGGACGGCGATAAGAGAGGTTTGTATCGTGTCTCTTTCTGTAGTCTCGCATATAGGGGATTGTTCCATTTGCTCTTTGCTGTTTATTTTGGTATGACCATTGTTTGCTCCCACGAAATGGCTGGACACTTGTGCCTGTAGGCCATTGATTCAGTTTGTAAGGCACATATTCAAATCCTTTCGATATCGTTATTGCGAAGGAAACCCAGTTTGGTGTGCGATAAAGCTCCTTAATCAAGACTTCTTCAGAAGGAATGCCTTGATTTGTCAGTGTATTACGTATCTCTCTCTCAAAGGGGTTGCCAGGAATGCGAATATATATTTGAGCTGTAACCCTTGCACTTGCATTATTTGGCAACTGTGGCTGTGGGGGAGAGGACTTCGATGGAATGTTTAGAGTAGAGATTGCTGCTATTTTGTCTTTTCTGTTTTCTTCATTGTTTCGCAGTCTATTGCTGGGTTGGTTATTTGTGCTGGAAGATATAATTTGGGTGTCCTGGTTAGTGACAGTTGCTGTGTTGTTAGGAGTAGTGGAGATTGACTCTATATCTTCTTCGCTGTTTTGCAACTCTTTACCAGGTTGGTTGTTTGTGCTGGGAAGAATCTTGTTCTGGTTAGTGCCTGTTGTTGCGTTGTTAGGAGTAGTGGGAAAGGACGTTGTTGTTTCATCACTATTTTGTAACCTGTTACTGATTTG
>JAXCGZ010012385.1:12500-15000 GCA_037179515.1 Halocaridina rubra | reverse complement strand
ATATTATTCTGGCCTCTCTGATGATTTATCATTTTATATATATATATATATATATATATATATATATATATATATATATATATATTATATATATATATATATATATATATATATATATATATATATATATATATATATATATATATATATATATATATACATATATATACATATATATACATATATATACATATATATATATACGTATGTATATATATATATATATATATATATATATATATATATATATATATATATATATATATATATATATATATATATATATATATATATATATATATATTTAACTCTTTAAGACACCTTTTATAGTCGAAATGATCTGACAACATTGATAAGTACTTTGATATTTCACTAACATATCCTTATCAAATTATAACTTTACACAACCTGGCCTACTGAATATTTATATATCGTTAACTTCAAATGCCTAGGGTTAACTCGTCACCCATATACTCGTAATTGATTTCATAAATAAATTTGCTAAAATCAACCTAAACCCATGTTAACAAATTGATAATTAAATATCCCTATATATTCTATGTTAATAAAATAAATAACATATCAAAATTAACATGATAAATAAAAAAAAAAAAATTTCCTTGATACTCTTAGTGAGTTGATAAAACACTGAATAAATGTATCCAAAACCTAACCTAGTTGGCCTAACCAAACCTAAGTTTAGGTTATATTTTAAGAGATATTATCCTACTTTTTATATATTTTTCCTATGATTTGCATCTTTCTTTTACTCAAATAGTGTGTGAAAGAAAACATTTAATGGGAAAAATGTATCTGGTAAATGTTTACATTCACACCCCTAGTTAGAAACCTCATATTAAATTCATCATACTATTAGGCTTAAATGTTTACTTTTACACCCCCAGTGAAGAAAAATCCCATAACATGTTATATATAATTAGTTTAGCTTTGGTTAATTAACCTCCAGCCGTAATAAAAGTCGATACTTGAAATTAGTTTCTTTAATTGTTTCCGATAGTTTTGTAGATAAATATTTTCTTCTACGCTCAAAACTGGGAAGAAAACCTCATGAAATATATTTTTGGGGGGTTACGTTTGAGTAGGTTTATGGGGTTAGTTAACCCTTCAGTTTTGAAACAAGATGAATATTTTAATAACTGGTTTTTAAATCCTTTAAATATTTTTACATGCTTTGTCCATTATTTATTTTTTCGTTGGGGTGTTAAAGTAAACAGATACCTCAAAAAAGTATCGAATAATATAATAGTTACTCACCTATCAGCCGTCTTTATTCGCCCCTTGGTGGCAGAAACCCTTTTTTTTTTCCTATGGGTGTTCTAGGGGCGACCCCACATCCCGCTTTAATTACGGGAACACCATCATTATCACCGCCAATTGCAACACAAATAATAGCAACAGTGTTAGTATGTTGACAGTAATTACCGTGAAAAGTACTCACATAACGATATTCACAACCGTAGAACGAAAATTAGATATAGAAACGGCCGCCATATCGCATGTTCAACACCTTTCACCCTCATGTTTATTATGCCAAAGATTTCGTCATATAAAGAACTTCGAGTTCAACGTCTCGTTGTACCAAATAAAGTAGTTGATATTTTTCTCACTAGATGGCAATGAGAAAAATTTCTGCCCTATGCTATTGGCTTTAGTTTTTTTTTTATTTATCTGCTTATTTCATAATCAACTAAATTATATTATAAAGGAATGGACTGCAGTTGTTAACTGCTCTTATCTTTTATTATATTTAAGCATTTATTTATATTTTTACTAACTTCCTTATAAGCGGAATTATTCTTTAAATGCTTAGCCATTAGAGAATAAATATTTTTCTTTATTTCGCCTCCATCTTCTTGTTGTTATTATTGTTATTATTATTATTATTATTATTATTATTATTATTATTATTATTATTGAGTTGTGTGATGTTGCAGTTATTATTATTATTATTATTATTATTATTATTATTATTATTATTATTATTATTTTCCTTCTTCTTCTTCTTCTTCTTCTTCTTGATTTGTTCAAATTTAGTTACCATTATTTTTATTTCTCACTTATCATAATTTGGCCTCTTCTAAGAAACAAACTTTTTACGAGTCAACTAAAATCACTTCTTATTTCTGTCTTTCATTTTCTATATTCTTTCCATTTTCTATTATTTTTTCCATATTCTTGGAAGAGGGAACGATGCATGACGGTGTGAAATTACCAACACTGGAGTACTGTACTTTTTGTACATCCATTTGAGTGCTGTACTAATTGTACATATTACCCACCCTGACCCCCAACCCCCCTCCCGGCAAATCGAATTAGTAGATTCTACAAGGTCCCATCTGCTCTTGTTCCGGTTTTTACGTCACGCACTCCCTTTCTTACCAAGGGCTAGGACGGTTGCCTTCTTGCGAAGGACTTGTTTTGGCAGATGTAATACTTACCCAGAGTGCATGCCCTTGCTAACCTCAGCCCATCTGCTCTA
>JAXCGZ010012385.1:0-7500 GCA_037179515.1 Halocaridina rubra | reverse complement strand
ATATATATATATATATATATATATATATATATATATATATATATATATATATATAATAATAAACAAAAACATACACAATAGTGTCATAAAAAAAAAAGATGTACCATACTAACATTAATGGATAAATACATTTAAAATTTTCAACAAAGCTTTAGCTTTGAAACTTGGATTCTAAACTGCAAAACTAAGCAAAATAAAACAGTGTTGCCAGATCATGTACGAGATGGGCACCCATTTCTTAGAAGTATTATAACATAAAGAAAAATCTAATTTTAAAGGAAAATTATTCTCCTCTTCTTATTCACCCCCCCCCCAAAAAAAAAAAAAAAATAAAAAAATTCATCCATTAAAGAAAAAAATATCTAAAACATTTTTTTTTTACTAAAAAATAATAATTAATATGTTATTAAGTTAAATATAAATGAATACAAAAATAAAAATTTAAAAAATTGATGAAATATAAAAAGATGTTCATGAATAGCAAGAGATAACTAAGGAAGTAAATAATCGCAAATAAATAAATGAATAGAGAAATTGAAACAAATATATAATTAAGTAAATAAATAAATAAATATATATATACATAAATTAATTGAATAAATAAATTAATAAATAATGCAATTAGTAAAGAAATCATGAAATGAAAATGTAAATAGATAACTTGATAAATGAAAAAAAATTGAAAAAACAAGCAATTAAAGGAGCAAATAAGCATAAAAATGAAAAATAAATCAAATACATATGTAAATAAGCCAAGAAGCAAATAATCAAACAAATACAAAATAGACTAAATAAATAAACAAAACAAAAAATAATAAATACCCCATTTTTTCCTCCCCAAATAAAATATTTTCACAACACAAAATATAAAATTTGAGTAAAAGGTCTCGCCATATCTGCATCTTCATTTTGCAAGGAAATGGGCTGTGAAACTACTTGGGGAAATGGAGGGTTGGAGGGGGTAAGGAGGAGGAGGAGGAGGAGGAGGAGGAGGAGGAGGAGGATAAGGTGGAAGAGATAGAGGAGGAGGAGAGGAGAAAAAGGTGGAAGAAGAGAGAAAGAGAAGAAGATGGAGGAAGAGAGGACGAGGAGAAGGAGGAGAATAAGGTGGAAGAGGAAGGGGAGGAGGAGGAGGATAAGGTGGAAGAAGAAGAGAGAAAGAGAATAAGGTGGAGGAAGAGAGGATGACGAGGAGGAGGTGAAAGAGGAAGGGGAGGAGGAGGAGGATAAGGTGGAAGAAGAAGAGAGAATGAGAAGAAGATGGAGGAAGAGAGGACGAGGAGGAGGAGGAGAATAAGGAGGAAGAGGAAGGGGAGGAGGAGGAGGATAAGGTGGAAGAAGAAGAGAGAAAGAGAAGAAGGTGGAGGAAGAGAGGTCGAGGAGGAGGAGGAGAATAAGGTGGAAGAGAAAGGGGAGGAGGAGGAGGATAAGGTGGAAGAAGAAGAGAGAATGAGAAGAAGGTGGAGGAAGAGAGGACGAGGAGAATATGAAGGAAGAAGAGGAGAAGGAAAATAGAGGAGGGAAGGAGAAGAGAGGAGGATTTGGATGGTAAGAGAGGGGGGGATGATGACTTGAGAAGAAGGAGGAGGAGGAGAAAGAAATTAATGGGAAGTGGAAGAATGGATGAAAAAGAAGAAAAAAAATGAAAGAATAGAATAGGAAGAGGAGAAGAATGAAGAGGAAGAAGAGGAGATGGAATAAGAGGGTGAAGAAAAGGAGAGGGAATGAGAAGGAGTAGTTAGAATTCATAACATAAGTGGAAGAAGATGACGAGACGAAGAAGGAAATAAAGAAGGAGGAGAAGGAGGAGGAAAAGGAGAAGAAGAAGGAAGTAAAGAAGGAGGAGAAGGAAGAGGAAAATGAGAAGAAAATGAGAAGGAGAAGTAGTTAGAATCCATATCATAAGTGGAAGAAGATGACGAGAAGGAGAAGGCATTAAAGAAGGAGGAGAAGGAAGAGGAAAAGGAGAAGGAAGTGGAAATGTAAAAGGAAGAAGAGGAGAAAGGAAAGAGTGGATGAGAAGTTGGAGTACAAATTGGAACAAAAAGACAAGAAAGAGGTGGAGAAAGTATGATATGAGGAAGAAAAAAGTGAGGAGGAGGAAGAAGAAGAAAAGAAAATATTAATAGGAGCATGAGGAGGAGGGGAAGGAGGTGAATTGATATCATAATAGGAGGTAAAAGATATGAAGGTGAATTACGAATAAGAGACGAAGAAGAAGGAAGAAAACGAGGAGGGAAAAAAAGGAAGAAAAGAATAAGGAAGGTGTTGATTAAAAAAATAGGAGGAGGAGAAGAAGAAGAAGAAGAAGAAGAAGAAGAAGAAGAAGAAGAAGAAGAAGAAGAAGAAGAAGAAGAAGAAGAAGAAGAAGAAGAGGAAGAGGAAGAGGAGGAGGAGGAGGAGGAGGAGGAGAAGAAGAAGAAGAAGAAGAAGAAGAAGAAGAAGAAGAAGAAGAAGAAGAAGAAGAAGAAGAAGAAGAAGAAGAAGAAGAAGAAGAAGAAGAAGAAGAAGAAGAAGAGGAAGAGGAGGAGGAGGGGGAGGAGGAGGAGGAGGAGGAGGAGGAGGAGGAGGAGGAGGAGAAGAAGAAGAAGAAGAAGAAGAAGAAGAAGAAGAAGAAGAAGAAGAAGAAGAAGAAGAGAAGGAGGTGGAGGAGGAGGATAGCATGAAATTGCCTCCTGGTGGAGGAGGGGAAGGCGTAAATGGGAGGGAGAGAGGACAATAAAAATTACAGAGGAGTGAATATTGAAGTTAAACAAAATTATTAACGTAAACACTATAATCATTATTTTGCAGAATGATAATTGAAAATATACATGAGAGTAATGATAACTAAACGTGTGTGTGTATGTGTGTGTGTGTGCGCAGGAGAAAAAGAAAGAGTGTGTGTATGAGAGAGAGAGAGAGAGAGAGAGAGAGAGAGAGAGAGAGAGAGAGGAGAGAGAGAGAGAGAGAGAGAGAGAGAGAGAGAGAGAGAGAGAGAGTCAAAGTCAAAAGTCAAAAATTTTATTCCATCAAAAATGGCTATTACATGATACTTAATCTAATTACAAATTACAGTGTAAAATGTCAAAATAAAACAAATGAAATTTGCAAAGCACAAAATCAAAATATTTACACATTAAAATAGGCAGAGAGAGAGAGAAGTGAAACAGAAATAAATTGTTGTCAATTTTTGTTATTATTATTATTATTACTATTATTATTATTATTATTATTATTATTATTATTATTATTATTATTATTATTATTATTATTATTATTATTATTATTATTATTATTATTCTCTTTAAAAATATCATCTTACTAAACAGAGCAAGTAAATAAAATTTAGATTAAAAAATTTAATAAATTTAAGTTAATGAATCATATTAATACATTTTATCAGCATAGATATTTCCCCTAAGAAAATTTGATTGACATACAATATGTAGTCGACGTCAAAGCCTGAGTCAGTAAAATCGAACGATTACTGACAAACCAATCACTAATCATGTCTCATATGACAAACCAATCAGTAGTCACGTTTTATTTGCCAAATGTTCGATTTTTTGCATTTTTATTCAGTATTATTATTTTCATTTGTTTCTTTTGTGTGTATGTGTGTATATATATGTATGTATATATATATATATATATATATATATATATATATATATATATATATATATATATATATATATGTATGTATGTGTGTGTGTGTGTGTGTGTGTTTACTAATTCTTTTATGTGTATGACAGAGAGAGAGAGAGAGAGAGAGAGAGAGAGAGAGAGAGAGAGAGAGAGAGAGAGAGAGTCAAGGACAAATATCGGAGATTTTATACGCTTGTGGATCAACCCGTATGTTGAGGGTGGGGGTATCTGTGGGGGTTAATGATGTAATCCTCCTCTCTCTCATCATCATCATTATTAATATTACTATAATTAGTAGTAGTAGTAGTAGTAGTAGTAGTAGTTATGTATGCAATTAGGTTTTCCAAATAAAACATCTACATTAATATGATCTTATATATTCTCTCTCTCTCTCTCTCTCTCTCTCTCTCTCTCTCTCTCTCTCTCTCTCTCTCTCTCTCTCTCTCTCTCTCTACCCAACATGAGACACTGTAATCCTCCACTCCCTTGAATATGAAAGCAAGAAGAAGTTATTTATCGCATGCAAGAAAGATGAAAATTCCATAGAAAAAGTAGAGATAAACAGCTTTATCGCATACAGTCACCAATGCTGCTGTTGCTATTGCTGCTGCTGTTGCTGTCTCGTCTGGTACTGTTGCAGAAGTGTCATTGACAAACGTTGGCAGCTGTCTACTTGCTTCGTTGCAGACATCACGTTTCTGAAAGCAAAGGAATTTTGGTTAGGACGTGCAAAAGACACCAGAATAATACGTCCATAAATGATATTATGATTAAAAATTATTAAGGAACTTTATTTTCTTATTTCCAAATACCAAGTTATTTAAAAATGCTTAAATATAGCACTCTGTAAAGTTGAAAGCTTTATTATCATAAATAATTCATCATGGAGCTGTCAGGCTAAGCTTTGTAGCTTAGTTGATCAAGCTTTGAACATAACTGCAAGTTAAACTCTCCCCGACGAAAATTCATGTAATACTTTTAAACAAAATTCTTAGGCCCGATTTCTTAAACAGTGTAAACCTAGGATACCATATTGTTAGTTAGCTAGACACACACAAATGGATTTCATAAACGCATATGATGCGGTTCTGTGTATGGTTATGATCCCGTACGGGATCCTAGCCATACACAGAACCGCGTCAGATGCGTTTATGAAATCCATTTGTGTGCGTCTAGCCAACTAACAATATGGTATCCTAGGTTTACATTGTTTAAGAAATCGGGCTTTAATCTTGTCTGGCTAAAACTAATCACATCAAAAGCTATACAGCAAAAAGCTATCAAGTTATGGTTTGTACACAATTTATCAAGCTAAGAAAAGATATTACATATTTTCAAGCTAACTTTCTCTCTCTTACAAAAATTTCAAAATAATATTTCTAAAACTACTATCAGTTCATAATTTAACTAAACATTTAAAAGCTATTAAAGCAAAATGGCAAGCTAAGGCTTCTGACTGTCAATATTATCAAGCTAAATCTTCCGAAATAAATATTGTCAAGCTAACTGTCATGGTAAATCACTTCAATTAAATAATGTCAAGCTAAAAGCTTCCATAACAAAATTTCCAGCTAAGTTCTCATGAATAATAGCCACCAAGCTATACTCAAACGGAACAGAACTGTATATATAAAGCTAAAAGTAAAAATGTGTAAAGCTAACCCCTTCAGAGGCCAATATTCTTGTTATAACATTTCCAGCTAAACATAGTCAAGCTAAGAATTTCAAGCAATAAACATTTATCAGCTAAATCTTTTAAACTAAAAATGTGAAGCTATAAGCCAATAAAACACAATACTGCTAAGCTAAAATCTCGGAAATTAACACGATTAAGCTAAAGAACAACAGAAGTTAATAAGTCAAGCTAAATTTTGTGAGAGTTAAAGAAAAAAATTAATGCTATAGGGAAACGAAAGCTTTGAAGCTAAGCTTAGAGTAACAGCTAAAAAAAACATAGGTATTGAACGTTACTAAGCTAATATAATCTGAACGTCTTCAAGCTATATCTTTGAGGAGTAAAAATTAAAAACCAAAGGAGCTGAACAATGCCAAGCTAAATGGTGCTGGACACTACCAAGCTAAACTTTCGGACAGCTAAAAAAAAATATCAAGCTAACCTTCGGAGACTATATTAACTGCCAAGCTAAAGAGCTACGGAGCTGTACACGAAAGCCAAAGGCTACCAAGCTACACACTCCACATTAAAAATAGATTGTCAAGCTAAAAAGAAGAGTAAAAACAGTCAAACTAAAGAACAAAAATGACTAAATACTGTCAAGCTAAACCCTAAGAATGAAAAACTGTCAAGCTAAAGGTACCAGAACACTGATAAACTAAACCAACTGACAGTAAAAAAAAAGTCAATATAAAAGCCAATTCAGCCTGTCAAGATAAGAACCAACTCACAGTAAGACTGTCAAGATTAAAACCAACTCACAAGACTGTCAAGATAAACACCAACTCACAGTAAGACTGTCAAGAATAAAACCAACTCAAAAGACTTTCAAGATAAAAACCAACTCACAGTAAGACTGTCAAGAATAAAACCAACTCAAAAGACTTTCAAGATAAAAACCAATTCACAGTAAGACTATCAAGATAAAAATCATAACAAGTAAGCACTGTCAAGCTAAATCTTCATAAATTAAAATCTGTCAAGCTAAAGAGAACTAGACGCTCTTAGGTAAAATCCTCTGAGAAAAAAAGCTAACACCCAAAAAACCTGATCACATGCAAGCCAATAATGAACACTGCCAAGCTAAAGTCCAATAGAGGAAAATCTGCCAAGCTAAAGTCCAATAGAGGAAAATCTGCCAAGCTAATGTCCAACAGAGGAAAATCTGCCAAGCTAATAGTCCAATAGAGGAAAATCTGCCAAGCTAAAATCCAATAGAGGAAAATCTGCCAAGCTAACTCCTAAAAGAGTAAAAACTGTCAAGCTAAAAGCCAAGGAAACTGAATACTGTCCAGCTAAACAACTACAGTGCAAAAAAAACGGTTGTATGAGAAGATGACTCAGCACATTTTCGAACAACGAGAATATAAATTCCAGGAAGAAGAAAAGAAGACGAAGAAGAAGAAGATATATCAATGTCTGGGATTATTAATCGTCCGGAAAATAACACTATTTGTCATTTACACATATTTACACCTTTTTTTGCAGATTATTCTTGTATTTGTATTATGTTTTACATTTATTTGTAAATATAAGCTGATTTGTGAGATAATCATGTTATTTATTTACGAAAGTTTGCATTTTAAAAAAAAAAAAATTTACCTTCTGGTCTGTGTTTGTGTTGTGATATTGTTTGTCAAATACACATATTTACACACTTTTTTTACAATCTGGTTTTATCTTTTATATTTATTTTCATATATGATCTCATATATGATTAATTATTTAACTAATTTTTCGCCTTTTTAAAATTCACTTAATTTTGTGTATACGTGTTATTTTTTTTTCACAATTGCACATTTTTGTTAAATTTTTTACGGTTTTTTTATTTGCATTGTTTTACAGTTATTTGTGTATATGATATGCTTTGTGAGATGCTTTTGTTAATTATTTCCACAATTTTGCACAAATTAACAATCTTTTTTATTTGCGATATATTTTATGTTATTTACACATATTTATAGCAGTGTTTTACATCTTTTTATTTGCATTGTTTCATATAATTTTGTAAAAATAAGTTGTGTTGTATTTGATGATTTTTCTTTTACACAAATTTACAATTTTCCTTGCATTTTTATTTCATTCGTGTGTGGTGTCATTCACGATATTTTAGACTTCATATTTTGTAATATCCCTTTGATTAATTATTCATTTTACACTTTTTTTTTATTACTATCATCTCTAAACTATTTTAC